>CAMZMU010000063.1:114258018-114417202 GCA_947311845.1 Poa pratensis
AGAGGATGCATGCATGTATCTTCTGCACATCTAATCCTAGAGGACAGATAATCCTTTGCTTCATACGCACTCTCGGCAATTCGTTAACCAGCCGCAGCTTGTCCTTCACTATTTTCAGTAAACTCCCAAATCCCTTGTCAGATAAACCATTCGCTGCCTTCCATTGCAATAATTCTAGTGTGTACTGAGCTTTGTGTTGCCATCTTCGCAAGTTGGGGTACAACTTTGTTTTGTGATCCTCTAACATGCGCTCCAACTTCAACTTCTCAAGTGTAGTTTCTGCTAGGGTATGTGCATCAACGATGACCCCCCGTAAATCATCATGTATGATGGATCATCAGGTACCTTCATCATCAGCTTCCCCTGTTGGTTACCAACATAATTCAGGGTAACATGTAGTTGTCATCGTTCTCTTCTTCTTCGTTATCTTCCATCATAACCCCTTTTTTCTCCGTGCTTGGTCCACAATTATAGCCGGGCATGAAACTAGAAGTTATCAGGTGGAGGTGAATTCTGTCTGTGTTAGGGTAATCCTTCTCATTCCGACATTTCTTGCATGGACAACACATAAAACCATTGGGCCTCTTGTTATCCTTACCACATTGAGAAAAGATTGCACGCCATCCACATGTACTCTTTAGAGCGTCGGTCGGCGTACATCCACGGATGACTCATCTGCAAACCCGCTAAAACCCATTACGATAAACCAACATAATAGGAAACAATTAATATTCATTAATACAAGTTCATCACATTAAAACCAAAATATAGTAGTGACCAAATGTAATACATAGTTCCCATAAAACTAAATTAATTGAAACTGAATACAACTATCTAAAGAATTTAAATCCAAACAACAAATGCGATCAGAATCGCAACTAAGGTAACTATTGAACCAACAGCATAATGATACCAAGTCTCTTGACTAATGACATATTTTCTAATCTTTCTAAGCTTCAAGCGCATTGCGCTCCATCTTCATCTCGTGAACAGCGACGACGTCGGTAAGCTCGACCCCGTGAGCATCAACGACGTCGCAATCTTCAAGTCCAATACCATCTTCTCTTCTAGGCATTGGAGACGAAGATCTTCACTATCTTCAATTTTGCTTTCAAATCGTTGTTTTTCTTTTTTTAAAACTCTACAATAGGGTCGGCTGGAATTTCCGGTTCAACTACCTCCTAAATAAAAATATATCTATGTAAATTTGGTCGGCATGATTGTATAAACCGAAACAAAATAAATAGTGATAAAAATACCACATCCGAATCATAGACCGGATGAGGGACGACGGGGACGGATATCAAAACCATGACACTATACATAAAAAACATAAAAAATTATACAAGAAAAATAATTATGCATTCAAATCATACAAATAATTTTGTAAAAAACAGATAAAAGAGAGGCTCACCGAGGTAGTGCCGGTCACGGGATGGCGGGGGCTATCGACGGCGGTGATGACCGAGACGACACTAAATCCACAAATAATAAATTAATTTGAGCTCAAAATACATAAAAAAATGAACTACCTAGCTTAGACATTTCATCAAACACCTAGGTAGCACTATAAAAATGAAATGAGCTAAACTTGTATGAAAATGGCTAAATTCGGCCGCCGGGTGAAAGGATCAAGTGTTGCTAACCCTTGGAGAGATGGGTGCCGTCTATCTTGACAATTCTTGGAAAAAAATGGGGCTACACTTGAGCTTGAGAGAGAAACAATGAGCTTGAGAGTTCAAAAATGGTGGCTGGCCCGGGTGGGAGATGATATAGCGGGACCTCTAGTCCCGGGCTGTACCACGGCCCGGACGAAAGGTCCACCCTCCTGTCTCCACCCTGCCGCTGACTGCCTCGGTCCCGGGTTGTATCACGGCCCGGAACTAGAGGTGCCCTACAACCCGGGACCCGACCTGCGCAGCGTCGGAGCAGCCGGCCCGGTACTAGTTCCCTCCTCTAGTCCGGGTTCGAACCACGCCCGAGACTAGAGCCCAACACCCCTCTCCACCAAAGCTTCTGTTTCCACTAGTGATCTTGTAGTCTCGGAGATGGTATCTTGAGTATTGCCCGTGTGTAACACGACAGATTTAAGCCCGTGCAATCCTGAAAGTGGCCCCGGTTGGTATAGATTTGTGTACCGTAGTGATACGGTTCGGCCCCGTTTCGAAACAAGAGACTAACAAGAGATGCTAACTAAAGTTTGCTAATTGTCTACGAGTGGATACCCCCCTTAATAGGCTTGCTATGGTCTCGTCAACTTCTCCCACTCGTGAAGGTTGATTTTCGGGTATGAGAAAATGGAGCTTGATAATTTTCATTTTGTTCTTGAGCTCCATCGAGCTTGGTCAAGAGTGTAGTTGTTCTTGTTCTCCTTAAGTCCTTATTGATCTTGCCCATTTCTTTGAGGACTTGGAACTTTTCCCTTTCATTCTCTTGGACTTTGTCAACATGCAAGATGTCCCCAATATTATCGTATGGTTTTGAAAAGAATCGGCCTCACATACAACCCTTTAAAGCTGCTCTGGTTGGGACTTGAGACATCAGACAACCTGAAAATGAGATCAACGTATAAATGAACCAGGTTAACTTCTGTGACAAACTTGAATTCGCTTCAATCATCCGTAAGCGTCTCGTCCTAGCGAGAAAAGAAATTTCCACGTACGTGCGGACTGCAGGCCTACAGCAGAGCACCGGAAATACCGGAATTACATCTTTGGGGCAATTTTTGGAAGTCTGAATCCAATTTTGGGCCAATATGAAGAGAGTGGAAAATCCCCTTTTTCTAGGAAAACGTATATATGTACATTTGATCTGTATAAAAAATCACAAAATGTCATGTTGTATATCAAGTTCTAAGCTTGTAGTAACTTATACACAGTGGGAAAAGGCCAAAGCAGGCAAGCGAGCGAGCAGGAAAACAGTCGCAGGGCCGTGTGGTGCTGAGACCTACCTAGGGTTTTCTCCGCCGCCCTCCGCCGCCGGCGGCCCCTCCCTCCCCTCTCGCTCCGTTGCGCGCGTCCGTCGCCCCCCGTGGCGGCGGCGCGCGCCCTCCCGCGACCTTCTCCTCGCGCCCCCCATCCTCTTCCTTCCTCGTCGCCGCCGCCGGCAGGGGCCGCCGGGCGAGGCCCGTGCGACGCTGGCGGCGGCGGTGTGTCCTTCCCCGGGCCAGGGCAGGTGGAGGCGGGGCTCCCCTGCTTGGCGACGGTATGCTTCGAGCGGCGGCGGTCCGGCTCCGGCCTGGAGGGGGCGTGGCGGCGGCGTGCACGCGGAGCTGCGGGGCGGCGCAGTAAGGCGGGCGGCGGCGCGCAGCAGGTGGCAGTGGGCTTCGGCCGCCCAGATCGGGCCCTTCTGGCCCTAGCTGGGTCTGGCCCGCCAGGCCCATCTGGGTTTGGGCGGGCCGGCTGGACCAATTGTGCGTTCTGTGGTTCGAAGCGAGGTTGAGAGGACAGGGGCAGTGGTGACGGCGGCCGACCTTGTTGCAACGCGGCGGTGAGCTTTACGGGCCCGTTTTGGGCTCGGCCGGACCCTATTAGGACTGGTGTGCCCCCGTGGGGGCTTTACGGGCTGCTGGGCCCGGCCGACCTGACGGGGACTGGTGTGCTCTGCTGCTGCGTCCGGTCGACTACCGTCCTCGACGGTGGAGGTTGTTCCCTCCCGCTCGGCCGTGGTACTGCGGTCCCCGGTCCATACTTCTCCTCACCTCGTCTTGCAGACCTCATGCCAGCTACTTCGGTGAGACGACGATGGTGGCTTCGGTATCGTTTTGGCGCATGTTGGTGGGCGGCTAGTCTGGTGGTGTCGAGGCTCGTCCTCGCGGGGCTCTTGTGCTACGGATTGTCTGGGGTTGTGGATGGGGTTTTCGGGAGAAATCCTTGTCGGTTCGTATGACACCGACGCGGTGCCGCTCTCGGGTGGCATCTTCCCTTCCTGAAGGGCGTCGTGGCTACCCTTCATCCGCTCCCTTTTGTGCCGGGTGAAACCCTAGGATCAGTCCACTGGTCCGGCAGTAGCGTGGCTTTCCTTCTTGAAGGAGCTGCTTGGTACATGTCGATTCGGTGCTAGGAGTGTGGTGGTACTTTTTCGGAGAGGGCGCAGCGGTTGCGGGTCATCGTCGCTTAGTCAATCCGCCTATGTCGTTCTTTTTCTTTCTTCTTTTCCTTCCCTGCTTTGTTCTTTGGGTGTGTGTTGGCTGTCGCCCCAGCCATGTCTTTCGTTGGTTGTATCGGTGTGTAATATAGCGGGGCTCCGGCCTATTTCGTCACTTATACACAGTGATTTTTTATATTGTGATTTTTTCAAAGTTCACAAATTTCATAAGTTCTCAAAATTTGCGAGTGTAAGTTCATATCATATACTTTGACCTATGTACTTGATTTTTTTATGTAATTTTTCAGAAGTCCGGAACGATTTTCGGATTATTATTTCCATAGCTGGGATCATGTTTACCTCGGTCTAGACCATGATTCTCGATTGCTTCGCCTGCTTTCATCAACTCATTAACTCTTGAAATTTCTAGCTATATTAACCCAGCCCATTTTGTATCCAATAATTGCTATAAATGCTAGAGCCACATTCATATATGGCAAGAGGTAAGACAAAAGTTTAGTCCCAAATTGATATTTTAGTGGAAGTTAGACCTCCTTATAAAAGACACTCTTCTACCACTTTGTATGAGCATTAGAAGAGGACACCTACACGCGCGCTCCTCCTCGCCGCCCGCCTCGCCCGTCATGACGCACACGGATTTTGGGAATGAGCCAAGTCAAGATAGCACCTATGCCACGTGTACGTGATGTCTTCTTTTTGCCACACATGAATGGACGAATATGGACGGTTTCTTCTTTCTGCCACACAGGAATGGATGAATATGGATGGTTGCACGAAGCTGAAACATTTTGCACTAGTAAATGAATACGAATGGATAGTTGTTCGTTTTCGGTCGCTGCCTGTTTGCTTCGCCTTCCGTCTCTTTGTTTCCTCTTCCACCGAGAATGTTCGCCTCCTTCCCCAGTGTCTATATAAGAGAGGTCGCACATAGACACAACGCAACACACACATGTCGTTTCCATTTGGTTTTAGAGCACTGCATCGCCTATCAGGTTTTTGCCATCCCGCCTTGTGGCGTGCACATCGGTTTGGGACAGTAGGTCTTCGGAACCCGTCTTTGGATCATGTATAAGAGAACGACGATAAGATTCATGGCTTCTTCTCCTTCTCTAACACGGGCGACGACGACTACTTCCCCAACGACGACTTCTTTCCGATGTCGACGACCTCTTCGGCAACATGTTTTCATCCGCCAACGTGAACAGGTCTTCATCCCATGCCTCGTATGTTATCTTATATTGCCTATTCGTGTTCATGGTTCAAGCAATATTTTCAAGGATACACCCTGAGAGGTGTATAATGTTTTATAGCAAGGCCAAAAACGGCCAGTACAAGGAATCAAGGCAACACGATACAAACGCAGCGTCACACGGCTTGGCGGGTTACATGACAACCCACAACCACAGAACAACACAGACTCGCCTTGCACCATCTCCTCCATGAATGCCATGGTTCAAACAATAATTCTAACAATCTATGTAGAACTGTTACTTGCGTACTCTATGTTAAATCAAATGACTAGTTTATTTTCTATTTTATTAGTCATATTTTATCTACTGTTTTTATGAAGGAAAAAGCTAAGGAAAGGCGCCGCGCTGTAGTCTTTTCTGGCGGCGGCTCGGACCGCTCGAGCGTCGGTGCGTCAGGATTCGTGAAAAGGCATCGTGCGCTCCACCTCTCTTATCCCCTCACGGTTTCTCGTGTCCACTCGTTCTCTCGCTCAAACTCTCACCAACTCCCACTCCTCTCTCTCCTCCCCGACGGAACCGCCGCCGCCAAATCCAACGCACGGTGCCGAGCGCGCGGTTGCCGGCCGGCAGGCGCGTGGGCGCCACGCCTCTAGGTCGCTGCTCCGGCTCGGTCCCGCTTCTCCTCGCCTCGTTGTCTCCATGGCCGGCGACCAGCGCCTCGGATCCCATCTTTTCTACCCGTCCCAGTCCCAGGCAAGGAGAGGAGAAGCAGCAGTTGAGATGCCCACAGGCCACAACAGCCTCCGCGCGCTGCCCCTCTTCCATGCTGGTCGTGCACTGGTGCTGCAGCAGCCACCAAGCACCGCCTCGTGCTGGTGTACTAGTGCTAGTTTATGTACTAGTACTAATTGGTCGATGCAGACACCAAGCTCTACGGGTGAGTTGAACTGCAGCTCGACGGCGGGCTCGTTGCGGGCGTGCTGAACCGCAGCTCTGCGCTCGCCATGGCCGGCGACCACCAGCTCGTCCCGCGCCCGCCCTCACCTTGTGCGCGGCGGACGCCACCAGTTACCAGCCCCTGCTTCCTCTGCCCGATGGTCACAGCTCCTCCTCGCCTTGGTGCCGCCATGGCAGGCGACCAGCGCCTCTAGGTCGTTGTTCCGGCCAAGTCTGCCTCCCGCGCGACGCCTCCAGGTCTGCTTCCTCTGCCCGATGGCCCCAAATCCTCCTGGCCTCGGTGCCGCCATGATGTGGTTATTCCAACAGATTGAATAACTAATGGTTTAGCGCAAGTGTATGTTTATTTTCTCTGATAATTGTGACTAATTAAACTGCTAGTTGTTACTAATTAATTTGGTGGCTGTTGCTTTTGAAGAACCTGGTACTTTTGACCGGTAACACTGCTTGGATAACCTGTCAACTGGGACTAATTAATCTGATAGTCTTGACTAATTAACCTAGTAGTTGTTATAGTAATCTGCTATCTGTAACTGATAGGGAGATAATCTTGATAATATGATAAATGTAATTCCGATAATTTGGTAACCTGATGTGAACTATTTTGTGCTAGATAGATAGTGTTCACAGCCTGCCACGCTAGCTGATTTTTTCACTTTTTTGACACCAGTTTTATGGTCTTTCATTTGATGTTTCTCAGCAAGCTCACCGGAGAAAGAGCTGGACGAACCAACTCCGCCGCAACCCGAGCCGGCGGTTCGGATGGTGAAGCTGCACATGATATAGAAGAGGGAGACGGTTTTGATCCGAGGACCCGAGGTGACACCGAGCTACAATCTGGGATAAAAAATGTCGGCGCATCCTCTGTAACGATCTTCGAACCGGGTGCTTCTCCATTATGTGATTTTTTCTAGCAGGAGTTGGGAATTTGGCAACCCTCGACACAGTACCAGATTAACCATTCACAGTGACGAGATTAACCTGATAGTTGTGACTAATGAATCTGATAGTTGTGACTAATTAATCTAGTAGCTGCTATTATTTGTATAACATGTTAATAGTGACTGGTTGCCATGCTTGGACAATCTGATTATTGTGACTCGACTAACTAACCTTATAGTTCGTCTAGTTATCTGGTAACCAGGTTAGTTTATTTGTCAACCATGTGTGATTTATTTGGTAACCACCTACATTATCTCTTAGTTTCCTGATGATTTCATCATGTGATGTTTGTAACTAATTAATATGGTGACTACGCCAAATTAATCTGGTAACTGATGCCAAATTAATCTGATAGCTGATACCAAGTTAACCGGTAAGTGGCAATGTGATGCAATGTGATGATTCAGAGTATGTGGTGACTACGACTAATTAATCTGGTGATCACGACAAATTAATCTGGTAGCTGATACCAGGTTAATCGATAAGTGGTAACGTGATTATTTAGATTATTTGCTGACCGCGATCGCAACAATTTAATCTGGTAGTTGATAGAGCCGATAAGTAGTAATGTTATGATTCAGATTACGTGTTGACTGTGACAAATTAATCTGGTGATAGCGAAAATTTAATGTGGTAGCTGATACCAGGTCAACCGATAAGTGGTAATGTGATTCAGATTATGTGCTGACTGTGATTAATTAATTTGATGACCATGACAAATTAATCTGGTGCAATTAAGCACCCTCGAGGTGCTATTCGTTTGTCTCCACAAATTGCATTATCGGGTGCCGTGTATCCGCATGCAGCTAGCACGTAGTGCTTTTGCTTTGCTACCGTCACATCGTCTCATCAAGTGCTGTACTAGTAGCAGTTTTTATTCGGAGGAGCTCGTGCTGCAGTGGTGATTACTTTTCCACCGCGTGAGCCACCGCTTTATTCGCATGTGTCAGATCGCCGCTTTATTCGCATGCACGACGGAATTCGTTCGTTCGTTTGACGACGCGAGGAGGACGTACGACGCTGTGCTGTGCGTGCATGCGGTTGTCGGGGCTAATATAGTACGGTAGTAATTAGTGGGCTGATTAGATCCGCCGCTGGGGACGACATAGGAGCGGCGCCACTCCCTAGTCCTGTCTTTTTATGAATTAAATAAATTACTGATATTTCCAACACAGCTAATTTCAAGATGCACGGCGGCTACGTACATAGTAGTACCCTGCCTGCAGAGAAAAGAATACCACGATGAGCTGGTACGTACGCACGGCCGCTGCCGGCTCATCGTGCAAGTGCATGCAAGTCGCGACTTAATTAATTGCAGCCGGACTCGCACGAGGAACACATGCCAATGCCCGAGGCGCCGGAGAAGCAACCTGCCGACGAGTTCGATCCGGACTTCACCACCTTCGAGCCTACCTACTAGTAGAACGCCTTCTGCTGTGGTGTGGTATACACCGCTGTTTCCTGCAAATGCTCCACGGGCACCTGTTTGTGTTGTAGAATAAGCCCGTGGAACTTCCCTTCTGTAATCATCCAATAAAAGGAATCACTTCTCTAATCATACAATAAATAAACATAGACATAGCATTGCTCTGCGGCGAGTTTTGCTAATTAAAAATGGTATCTGTGACTGTGAGGTGTTGCCGATTAATTTTATACCTATATATATAGCCGATAGTATTACCAATATTTATCCAATATGCTTTGATCTTATCGATATGTTAAATTGATTCTCAGTTTTTTTTTTTAGAAATTTGTCAAAAACTCGGAATTCTGAATTTCAGAACAATATATAACTTGTGTGAGACTCATATCAAACATCTATGAAACTCCCTTGAACATGTGTGGATCCAATTAAATTTGTCTGTAATATGTTGAAGCATGCGTAAATCTTGAAGTTTCTATCCTAATAAATAATAATGGAGCTCATTCCTGTGAAACCTATGTGGCATTAAACTGAAATTTATCTGAATATTGTTCAATCTTGGATTTAGCTTTTAAAAGGTCTCAACCTGCTAGACAACCAGAGTTCTGAAAAATATTTGTAACCGCCAATTAGCATATATATACACCGAGCAGTAGCATGTCTTTATCTCTACACAGAGGGGCCGAAACTGGATAAACCACTCGTGTTAAATTTCGTTAATAGACGTCTGCTCCTACTTTCCCCTACGTTTTTCGACATGAACTACTAGCCCTAAGGCTGACCCCACGAACATACGTTGACATATGGTGCCGGCGCAGCGAGTGCAAACAGAGGACGGCGTGGAGCGCCTTGAGGTGGAGCTGCTCCATCATTAGCTCTGCGGTCGCCTCCCCCAGAGTTCGTTCGCAACTATCGTCGCATGAGTCAGAGATGCTGGACATTGCTGCCTCGCAGAACCACCCGGCTCCTCCTTGTGGTGACTGCCCAAGCTCTCCTCCCCTTACACTGCACGACATGCCTGACCCTAGTCATGGGATTTGATATGGGGATAGAAGGAGGAGAACATTTAGGATTTAAGGTTTAGGGAAGTTTTCTATTGTACGTTATCCATCTCACGCCAACGGACCACGCTCGGTCGTAAAACTAATAAAGTGAACATTATTGGAAAAATTAGAACCCATATAAATTCAGAATGTCATCCTTAAACTTGACAGGACGTTGTTGGGTGTATCAAGAGAAATCACATCTAGTCAGCAGACAACCTCGAAATTAAAACATTGTATAACCTCATTTCGCAGCCATCGTTTCGTGGCGGAATCGTGGAATTCAATCGAAATTTCATAACTAGCGTGTTTGGCTGACGGGGACTGCAACTGTTATTTCATCGGAAATTCCAGGAACTGGTACTGTATGTTAAGTCAATTCCTGCCCCAACCATGTAGTTCTTCTTAAAGTCATTTCATGTCATAAGCCAAACATTTTTTTTAACACAGGAGCGGCCCCGAAGGGCCTGGATGCTTCAATTAATAAACGCGGAGCAGGTACAAGTTACATAAGGGACCTCTATTAAAAAGACTATTACAATCAGATCCCTGCTTCTATCAAAAAAGACCCTAAAGAACTTTTCAGAATTGCAATCAGGTCCTCTGCCTCCGCCGATGAACTGCAAGCTCAAACTTCGACCGCCCTCACCGGAGCCGGGGACGAAACCACTTGGATCCAGTAGAGCGTGGAGTGTCGTCGCGAGCTTGATGAAGGGCCTCCTCATGGAGGTTGGATTGACGCCAAAAATCGTCGCTGGGCACTTTGACCACCAGATGGTCACCATGGTCGGCAGCCAAAACTTGTGCTATCGAGATTGATCTTCGGAAATCAGCAGCATCACTACTCCCTGACCGCCAGAGCTGTGGACGCATAGCACCATCTTCCTCTCGTCCTCTTCACCACCACGGCAACTAGAAAGAGAGAAAGAACCGCAATACACCACAGAAATCCAACAGCCAAACCTGGTCTGCGGCCACGAAGCATGAGAAGCAAATCCGTCCTCAAACTCCAGACTCCCGCCACGAGTCGGAGGAGACGGATGAAGTAGAAGATTGCAGCAGCAGAACACCAGGGGGCAGGCCTGATTGAGCAAGAAGCCGCTTGATGCGCTCGCCTGCATCGTCGTCTTCCCCACGGGAGCACCATAGCCAGCAGAAGAAGCATCATGCCGAGACGAGAATGACCTGCAAATCCCCGCTCTGAAGCTCCGACGCAGACCTTATTTAGAGGGATGCGTGAGCTCCTCCGCCGTGCTTGCACCGCCGCTTGCCACCAACGACGAGCAGTACAGAAGAGGAGGACCACGGCGCCATGGATCTGGTCGCAGAGATCCCTGAACCTACCCTCATACGGCACATGGCCAAACACAGCAACAGCTAAAGCTAACCTAGATCTACAGCTATTTACAGCAAGCCGAGCGCCTCTCCCGCCTCCACTCCGACCACCGTGGCCGCCGGAGAAGAAAGGGGATCGGGCCGGAGAGAGAGCTTCTCTCACGACTCTCAACGGTGGCACCGCTCTAGCGAGAGAGGAAAAGAAAAGTCCATACTACTGTCATAAGCCAAACATGATTTTTGGTTTGGAATTTTAAATTGATCCATGTAACGATGGCATCATCGTCATTTCATTTTAGTTCTGACGAATAAAATGAAATGAGAGGTGCCAAAAGCTCTAAATGAACCATTTAAACTTCAGTGACAAACTTGAACTCGTATCGAACTTTTGTAATCGGCTTGCCCTCTGTCCGTGTACGTATGTACTTTAGCAGTGCACCGGCTGTACCGGATTGCCTCCCTGCCTTTCAACTCAGCTACGGAACTACCTACCCTGCAGAGAAAACAATACATCTATGAGCTCGTACGTACGTATACTAGGCACTACCCTGCCGGCTGCCGACGCGTCGTGCCGGTGCATACAAGTCGCGAAGCAATTAACGGCGGCCGGACTCAAGAGGAAATACACTGGCCACACACAGCTATAAATCTCCGGCCAGCGGCCAATAGCCATGAAAGCATCGTAGCAGAGCAGGCAGCCAAAAAACGCCCATCAGAAGCTAAACTATCCACCGGCCAGTACCCGATGAGGCCATCGGCGGCGTCGCTCGCTGGGGCGCTGCGCGTGTGCTTTTGCCTCGCCCTGCTCCTCGGGGCGCTGGCAGCGCCGGCGTCCGCCGGACAAGGGTCGGCCGGGGCCATGTTTCAAATTGGGTTTGGTGCGTCCACACCGCCGCTCGTCGCTCATCCAGAGACTCTAGACCACCTGCGCCACCGCGCGCCCCACCTGCCGGAGTTCCCACCGAAGCCAGAACTTCCTTACGACGGCCCGACCGCGCCGACGCCCGTGGCGCAAGATGAGCCGGAGGCCATGCCAGTGCCCGAGGCGCCGGAGCAGCAACCCGCCGACGAGTTCGATCCGGACTTCACCACCCTCGAGCCTACCTATTAGTAGAAGGCCTTCTGTGGTGTGGTATACACCGCTGAATCATGCAAATGCTCCGCGGGCACCTGTTTGTGTTGTAGAATAAGCTCGTGGAACTTCCCTCCTGTAATCATCCAATAAAAGGAAACACTTCTCTAATCTGTAATATAACGCGGCCTAACGACCGTACGTCGCGTATGTCGCGCCATTTTTACACTTTACCCCCTAAACAATCGTAAAATCAACCCACACTCCGTAGTTGTTCCCGAGTCAACGCCTCAATCCAAAACAGAGCTCGCTCTCCGTGCGGCGGCGAGGCGACGGCCAACGAGGGAGAGGGATGGCGACCGACGGGGACGCAGCGGCCGCCGGCGGAATCCACGAAGCAACCACTCCTACTTCGCGCCCCTCCTAGCTGTTGTACCTGTACGTGCATTCAACGGCGAGTCCAGGAAAGAAATGGAGGGTGGGCTCAAAATTAACAATGAGTAAATCAAACGCAGGTTTTGAAGAAAAATAATCATTGTCTCAGGTCATCAATCAGGTCCAAAGCGTACAGTGTGTGCACTGACACACCAACACATCCAGTACTGAAGAAATAGCAAAAAAAAAAAAAAAGACAAAATAAATGGTATCTGTCATTGCATCTTCCTACTGATGCTAGTGTAGAAAGCCTCCAAAGTTCACATTCGCAGCCATCTGTTCATATTAGTACAATTAGACAATTAGTAATAGAGAGATAGCAAAATAATACAGTATGAGGATTAGACAAATAACACTATACCAGTGCTACCGATTGCCGAACGCTGACGATTCCGATGCAGCGATGCGCCCAAGCGGTGAGGCGGGCGCTCCCCTCTCCAGCAACGTGCACAGCGAATTCCGGCCGGCCGGCCACCGGCGCGCTCCTCAGCCCCCGCCCAAACTTCTCGCCGGACGCCAGCGCTGCCGCTAGGGTTTGGCGGCTGGGCGCGTCCGCCGTCCGCGCGTCGCCTTCTGCTGGTGCGGCGCTCCACCGGATACCCAGCCCCTCCGCGGAATCGCGGCGTCGGTGACTCCTTGGTCGCCGGCTCGCCGCCTCGCCGGTCGTGGCCGCCTCCGTCCGGCTCGCTGGTGGCTGCTGCTCTGCGTGCGTGAGTGGGGATTGTTTCGGGTGGAAGAGGTGCGATGCGAGGCTGCTGTACGACACGAGTTGGGCTGGAACCCTGGAACTAACTAAGCAAATGGGCCTCCTCGTATAAGATTACTAGTACAGTAGTAAAAAATAAATTTGCTTTTTTGGAGGGCAGGCTGAAGCCTGTTTAAGCCTCGCTATTGGCCTCGCCTTTGCGTGCATTGGATCCGGATGCCTTACTCTCCGGGGCCGTTCCTATGGAGGAAGAGGAGAGCCGCCAGCAGAGGAGGGGAGCTCGCCCCACGCACGGCAGCTTCAAGCCGCGCGTGGCCGACAGCCGACGGGGGACGCACAGAGGGACCACCGTTCTCTAGATTGGAGTCGGTGACCGTTTTCCCTGACCGTAACCCCTGCTCTGTCGCCTCCGCACGCAAGCTGCCGCCTACTTCCTCCCTCCATGGTCTCCTTATTCCAGGTGAGTTCAAACTTACGAATTTGTGGTTTATTTGATGACATCTATAGATATAGCTGGGTGAAATTCATAAAACACACAGTTTACCAGTTGGGGAATGGTTACTACTTGCGTTGATACTATCGTAGAGACGTAGAGTTTCAGAAGCATTCTGTTTTATCAATCATTAAATGGCTTGAAAAAATCGGGTTCTAGCTGCTCGTTTATATTCATAGTCGTCACTACATCAATTCAGTTCATGTTTGTTCAGCCGTTTGCTTTATAGATCTTGAAATAGATCATAAAATTCTCTAGGCTGACGATTTATATAGGTTCAGAGTATGTTCTTAATGTCAAGTTAAACATGTCGTCAGAAGACTAATGTGCGGCTATGAAATCCTTTTTGTTCAGTGCGATGTGAGCCAAGGAAGATGAGAACAGCGACACACATATCCTGCTACGACGTGTGTTGATGGGTCGGCCAGAGACCATCCCAGCCTTGTAGGAGCTCTTACTGCTTAATGAACAAATAAACCTTCAAGCCTAGCCGTCGTGCTGGTGAGAAGGCCGCTCGTAGAGATGGCGAGGGGGAACAAGAAGAGAGGAGCTGGTGCGCCGTGTTGTTCGCTGTCGACATTAAGCTGACGGATCGGGTGGGCGTGAACCAGGTGTTGCTCGGAGTGAAGGCTTTGTAGGAATACCTCCTACAGGCGTGCACGGACTGCTGGAGGTGCAGAGACTGTTGGGAATTTAGCCATGTGCTACATTCTGTAGAACTGGAGCATGGACCTCAGCTCCTCGCTAACCAGATTGATGAAAATGTGGGAGGAGAGCTTGAAGTGCGCTATCGATGCCCGGTCTAAACATGTGGTCGTATATGACATTCAAATTAGAACTTGTTTTGCTTTGTTGTGTGTGTTGTAATTGTAGCCTCATGTTTTGATTTCTGTTTAGGGGTGGTTCAATTGGTATTTGGGTCAGCAAACTACATCAGTGGTGTCTAGAAAAATGAAAGGTTACCCATACTGTTTGGGAAGCTGGAAGATATAATTTTGAGTCTAACACCTCTTATCGGCAGACTTCGTGATCACTTAGAACAAATTGGGGACTAGACCTGCATAGTTCCTTTGGAAAGAACTTGTCGCTGTAATTGTATACGAGTTTTCTTGTATAAGAGTTTTGTCGAAAAACGCTCCAATCAACCAGGAAAAATGATAAAGTGATTCTCATTTAGTATCCATCGCCTTATTTTTTTTCTTATGATGTATTTTCCTGTTTGATTTTGTTGAATCAATTATTTTAAGATATGACCGTTTTGGATTCGAGTTTGAGTACTATACGGTACCATGTCCAAAATAGATATAAGCCGGCATGATTCGAATCCGCTACCGTCCCACTTTCAAATCAAAACTGTTTTTTATACCCGTTTATCGCGGTGAAAGAAATATGTGTTATAAAAGACATGTTAACACATATATAGAAAATATTTTGTATATTCGAACACCAAAAGACTACACCTCGTTTGAGAGCAGTGTTTAGATGTGCACTCCTATCCTGTGGGTTAGCCTGCAATGTTGTGCACTGTTCTCAAGTAGATATGCAAGCAATCTGTCACCAGCCTACGCTTACCGCAGTTCTTGCAACAGATAATTTTTAACTGATGCTAGCCAGGGTGCCATGTTTCTACCAGAGTGCACGCAATTACAAGAAAAACGGTACTTGGAATGGTACAGTTCCTGGTTAAAACAGTTCAGATGATTCAAGCAAGACATGACTTGATGCCTATAACTGATCTACTATATTTTTAATCAAGCAATGAGAATATTGAATAATCAGCAGTATATTTGGAGATACAAATTAAAAGCATATTTCAGGTATACAGGTAATACTCCTTACGGATCAATCTTGATGTATGCATTCAAGTCTTGACTATCTAAATTTCAAAATATATACTTGCAAAGACGGTGCAATCTCTATTGATACAGCTAGCACCACATGACAATCAGCATCTCTAGCTTTTCGACTAAATTTCCCATCCCGCTGCTGCATTTATTCACGTGAACTTAGGACAGTATCACAGTACTCAAGCCCCAAATTCAGAACATAATAGTTCCCTACAAGACATTTTCAAGCTTGAAGAAAGCTAAACAAAATTCTTATTATTACATCTTAGTTACTCGATTTCTGATGCTCTAAAGGATAAGCCTTTATTTATTCTATAGTTTGATTTATAATTATAATTTGAATTGTCTCCTCTCCGTAGCAACGCACGGGCATTGTGCTAGTCATACAATAAATAAACACAGCATTGCTCTGCGGCGAGTTTTGCTAATTAAAAATGGTAGCTGTGACTGTGAGGTTTTGCCGATTGGTGTTGCCGATTATTTCTACTAGGAAAATTTTGCGCGGCGACACCGCCGCGCCCGTGTGGTAAAATTAAAATTTGGAAATGTCCTTATTTAAAAAGTGTGGAAATGTGAAATTATTGAAATGCAAAGAGAGATTATGTTCAAAAATTGTTTAGATTTCGGAAAATGTTCAAATTGGGAAGTTTTCCAGATTTGATTTCTTTTTACATTAGTAAAATGATCAGTCTTGAAAGGCGTTCAAAATTTTGAAATATACAGATTTGAAGGACATTTAAATCTTCAAAATATTCAAATTTGTTTTTGATCATATGTTGTAGACAGTCAGTCTTTATTTTTGTGATCATGTTGACATTTTTTTCTGTTTGTTAATTTTCAGATTTGAAAGGCAATTGAAAATTTAAAACATTTAAGTTTGGATTTTTGATCGTATGCCACAGTTAGTTAGCATGTATTTTTTGTGATCATGTTGATATATTTTTCCAGTTGTTCGTTGACAGCGAAATATGGATATTTAGTGTTATTAGAACTAACTTTTGATTCGTGTTCTATCGATAAAAAGTAAACATTGGAAAAGGATACCAAATTAAAATGTTAAATTTGAGTTAGTAATTAGAGGTAATGCATTATTTAAGCAAATTCTTATTATTATTATTTTATACAATCTTCGTGCGAAGAGTTTGAAAGTTTGTTAAATTTAAAACTTTTTGGCATGTTATTTGCATTTTCATGAATAACAGATTGAAAGTTATGAACTTTGCAATTTCCAGTATTTTATTATGTGATTAAGTACTATCTGGAAATTATATTGGTTTATTATTATTATTATTTTGTTTTTTATACAATTTCTGTGAAAAGGGTGTGAAAATTTGTTAAATTTGAAATTTATTTGTTTACTATTTGCATTTTTCATGAATAACAGATTAAAAGTTATGAATTTATTGTCTGAAAATCATCGTGGTAGAGATCGGTGTATTATTATTGTTATTAAATTATTTTTTTACACAATTTCTATGTGAAGAGTTTGAAAATTTGTTAATTTTTTTTTTGACATATTTGTTACATTTTCATGAATAACAGTTTTAAAGTGCATTTGGATTTGAGAATTGTTGAAATGCAAAGAGAACGTACATTCGGAAATTGTTTGGATTTTGAAAATTATTCAAGTTGAAAAGTTATGTAGATTCGATTTCTTCTTGCATTTCTAAAATGGTCAGAGTTGGAGGTAATTTTGAAGTTGGAAATGTTCAAATTTGGAGCTTGATCATATGCAGTAAATAGGCAGCATTTATTTTTTGTGATCATTTTGATATATTTTCCATATTTTGTTGCTGGATATGGGTGAAGGTACTGATATTGTAGCATTTAGCAGTTCTTGGAAATTGTTTAAATACCGTAAAACAATATCTACAAAGTGTCTAAAATTTTATAAAGCATGCTCTATTTTAAATTTTGCTCTTTGATTCAATTATATTTATTTGGGAAATAAGGATGAAACAAATATGTCTCAATAATTAGAGGGAATGTATTTTTTGAACATATATTAAATTTACTATCATATACTTGGAGGAAGTGCATTTGGATCTTATTGAAATATTTACCAAATTGGAGTGTAAGTGCATTTGGATGTTATTGAAATATTTACCAAATCGAAATGTCCTTATTTTAAAAGTGTGGAAATTTGGAAATTATTGAAATGCAAAGAGAGCGTACGTTCGTAAAATTGTTTAGATATCAGAAAAATGGCATGTGATAAAATTAATTTTTGAAATGTTCTTTTTTAGAAATTGTTGAAATTTGGAAAATTATTGAATTTATGTTAGATGTTTAATTTTGCTCAATAATTAGTGGAAAATACATTTTATGTAAATTTGTAAAATCTAATTTAAATACAATCCATAATTAGTGGATATGATTTCCTATTCGCTGCAATTATTTATCTAATCAAGCATTTGTGGGAAAATTTACCTCCATATATTTGGAGGAAGTGTATTTTTTTTTGTGAAATATTGACCCTTTTTTAAATTTGAAAATATGTTTGTTTTTTTTGCCATAAATAGCAAGTATTTAATTTTTATGATCGGTCGGATATGTTATTCATACTTTTTAGGTGGATAGATTCAAAAATATTGGTTTTTTTAATACTTTTTATTTTATGCAAATTGTTTTAGTAAAATGGTCATACATGTTAGGAATGCAACATTTTTATAAATATATTTTTGAAAAGGATATCATGCACAGGGGAAGGAGAGGGTGGGAGATGGACCTCAACATCGCCTTCAAGGAGGGAAACGGCGTCAGGAACGTCGTCGATGTCGTGGCCGCCACCGCCGGCAAAAGATTTCTCCCGGACCATTGCTCCCTCTCCAACCACCACTCAGGCCAGATCCGACGAGGACGCACAGAACTAGTGTAGCGGGGTGGGTAGCCGCGCGGGTCAAGGACCACCGCCTTCAGATCTGGAGCTTGGGGCTGATGAGGCAGCCCCCTGCCCCGGCCCGCGTCCACCACCCCCTCGTCACCCACGCCCACGCGACCGAGGAGGGTAGCCACCAGCACCCACGACGCCCCCCGCCGCCAGGGCCGACGCCGCAACACCACCAACGACCGCCCTCGTCGACACCAAAGCTCTCTGCGCACAGGGCGGAGTAGCGAGATCCTCGCCGCCACCTTCCTTGGCAGCCACGCAGCGACTTTTCGGCGGGAGCCTCCGGTGGCGACGAGGCAAGGTGAGGGGAGTAGGGGAGGGAGCGGCGGCGATAGGGTTTGGGACCCTCGGGTCACCTCCGAGGAGACGACGCGAGGGGAGGGGAAAAAAGTCGGTTCCCCTCGTCAAGAATATATCGACACCCGATAATTCATACATTTCTTGTTAACTACTACCTCCGATCCACTTTAAATGTCGTGGAGAGAGCACGACACTATACAAAGTTACTATATAGCTCGCGACATTTTACGGATAAGAGGAGTATCATGTATCCATATATGTAACCAACAACCCTATGCTTGCTCAGGGAAGCTTAGGTGGTTGGTTGCAAAATCAAACTCCGAGGTGGTTGGAGCCACCGCTTGTGGTTGCCGTCACCACGTTCATGGATCGTTAGTGTTGGGTCTTCTCTTATCAGGTGATGAATCAATTTAGTGTTGGGTTTTCTCTTATCAGGTGATGAATCAATTTAGTGGTGTGCTCCCTCTTAGCCGCTTTGTCTTGCAGTTGGATATAACTTGAGGGACCAGTGGCTCAAGGCAGTTCAGCGTGGTGATTTGTGTGGCAGCGACGATGCTGTCAAGTGGTCGGTGATGACGTGGATCACACGTTCGTTGGGAGACCCCAAGAGTAAGGTATGAAGCAGTGTAGCAGCAGTTTCCCTCAGTATGAAACCAAGGTTTAATCGAACCAGTAGGAGCAAGAAATCACTTCTGAAGGTTGTCAGTGGCGCAGACGTGGACAAATTACAGCTGGGCAATTGACAAAATATTGAGCGCATGACAATGCATATATATAACATGATGATTACTATGATATTCATGTGGGCATTACGACAAAATACATAGACCGTTATCCAACAGCGTCTATGACTAATAATCCATCTCCAGGTTGTCATACCGAGTTCCCCGTTGGTATTAAGTTGCAAGCAACGGATAATCGCATTAAGTAATGTGCGTAATGTAAACAAATGCATTAGACCTAACGGCGCACCCTTAAGCTAAGCATCGGTTATTTTATCCCTAGTGGCAACAGCACATCCACAATCTTAGAAGTTGTTGTCACTCTCCCAGATTACCGGAGGCATGAACCCACTATCTAGCATAAATACTAACTCTTGGAGTTACAAGCATCTACTTGGCCAAAGCATCTACTAGTAACGGAAAGCATGCAAGATCATAAATAACATATAAGATAGATTGATAATCAACTTGACATAGTATTCAATATTCATCGGATCCCAGCAAACACAACATGTAGCATTACAATAAGACAATCTTGATCATGATAGGTAGCTCACAAGATCTAAACATGATAGCATAAAGTGGAGAGACAACCATTTAGCTACTGCTATGGACCCGTAGTCCAAGGATGAACTACTCACGCATCACTCCGGAGGCAGGCATGGTGATGTAGAGCCCTCCGGTGATGATTCCCCTCTCCGGCAGGGTGCCGGGAAGAGATTCTGAACCCTCCCGAGCTAGGGTTGACGGCGGCGGCGTCTCTGGAACTTTTCGTGGATAATGGCTCCGGTATTTAGGGTTTTCGCGTCGGGAGGATTATATAGGCGAAAGGGCGGCGGCTGGAGACGCCCGTGGTGCCCACACCACCCCATGGCGCGGCAGGGGGTGGGGCCGCGCCACCCCCACGGTGTGGCTGGCTCGCAGCCCCCCTCCGTCTCTCCTTTGGACTCCGTGTACGTGTTGAAAAAATAGGAGGTCCTGTCCAAGTTTCGTCCAATTCCGAGAATATTTCCAGACTAGCTTTTCTGGAATACAAAAACAACAGAAAACAGGAACTGACACTGTGGCATCTTGTTAATAGGTTAGTCCCAGAAAATGCATAAAAATGCTATGAAGTGTATATAAAACAAGTAAAAATTGGTATAATATCAACATGGAACATCAGAAATTATAGATACGTTTGAGACGTATCAAGCATCCCCAAGCTTAGTTCTACTCGTCCTCGAGTAGGTAAAACGATAAAAACAAAATAATTTCTGAGGTGACATGCTACAATCATAATCTTGATCAAATAGTATTGTAAAGTGATTGCGTGGATCACACGTCCGTTGGGAGACCCCAAGAGGAAGGTATGATGCAGTATAGAAGCAGTTTCCCTCAGTATGAAACCAAGGTTTAATCGAACCAGTAGGAGCAAGAAATCACTTCGGAAGGTTATCAGTGGCGCGCTTACGTGGAACCTGCACACAACACAATCAAACTATTTTGCCCCAACGAAACAGTGAGGTTGTCAATCTCACCGGCTTGCTGAAAACAAAGGATTAAACGTATAATGTGAAAAATAATATTAAATTGCAGAGAATGAAAAGGAACAGTGTTTGCAGTTGGTTGTATTATCAGTGTAAAAGAATGGACAGAGGTCCACAGTTCACTAGTGGTATCTCTCCATAAAAGATAACTAACATGCTGGGTGAACAAATTACAACTGGGCAATTGACAAAATATTGAGCGCATAACAATGCATATATATGACATGATGATTACTATGATATTCATGTGGGCATTACGACAATGGGCAATTGACAAAATATTGAGCGCATAACAATGCATATATATGACATGATGATTACTATGATATTCATGTGGGCATTACGACAAAATACATAGACCGTTATCCAACAGCGTCTATGACTAATAATCCACCGCCAGGTTGTCATACCGAGTTCCCCGTTGGTATTAAGTTGCAAGCAACGGATAATTGCATTAAGTAATGTGCGTAAAGTAAACAAATGCATTAGACCTAACGGCGTACCCTTAAGCTAAGCATCGGTTATTTTATCCCTAGTGGCAACAGCACATCCACAATCTTAGAAGTTATTGTCACTCTCCCAGATTACCGGAGGCATGAACCCACTATCTAGCATAAATACTCACTCTTGGAGTTACAAGCATCTACTTGGCCAAAGCATCTACTAGTAACGGAAAGCATGCAAGATCATAAATAACATATAAGATAGATTGATAATCAACTTGACATAGTATTCAATATTCATCGGATCCCAGCAAACACAACATGTAGCATTACAATAAGATGATCTTGATCATGATAGGCAGCTCACAAGATCTAAACATGATAGCATAAAGTGGAGAGACAACCATCTAGCTACTGCCATGGACCCGTAGTCCAAGGATGAACTACTCACGCATCACTCCGGAGGCAGGCATGGTGATGTAGAGCCCTCCGGTGATGATTCCCCTCTCCGGCAGGGTGCCGGGAAGAGCTTCTGAACCCTCCCGAGCTAGGGTTGACGGCGGCGGCGTCTCTGGAACTTTTCGTGGATAATGGCTCGGGTATTTAGGGTTTTCGCGTCGGGAAGAATAAATAGGCGAAAGGGCGGCGGCTGCGGAGCCACGGGGCCCCACACCACCCCACGGCGCGGCAGGGGGCCCGCGGCCCCATGGTGTGGGTGCCACGTGGCCCTCCTCCGTCTCTCTGGACTCCGTCTTCGTGTTGGAAAAATAGGAGGTTCTGTCCAAGTTTCGTCCAATTCCGAGAATATTTCCAGACTAGCTTTTCTGGAATACAAAAACAGCAGAAAACAGGAACTGGCACTGTGGCATCTTGTTAATAGGTTAGTCCCAGAAAATGCATAAAAATGCTATGAAGTGTATATAAAACATGTAACAATTGGTATAATATCAACATGGAACATCAGAAATTATAGATACGTTTGAGACGTATCAAGCATCCCCAAGCTTAGTTCTACTCGTCCTCGAGTAGGTAAAACGATAAAAACAAAATAATTTCTGAGGTGACATGCTACAATCATAATCTTGATCAAATATATGTAAAGCACATGTTATGAATGAAGTGATCCAGGTCAATGGTCTATAGTTTGCTAGCAAGTAGATAATGAGCAAACAACTGAATCATATAAGCAAAAACTTTTCATGAATAGTACTTTCGAGACAAGCATCAAAGAGTTTTGCATAAGAGTTAACTCATAAAGCAATAGATTCTAAGTAAAAGGTATTTAACCAACACAAAGGAAGATTTAAGTTTCAGCAATTGCTTTCAACTTTCAACATATATATCTCATGGATATTTGTCAACACAAAGCATATAATAAGTGCAATATACGAGCATATAAAAATTGTTGCACCAAAGTTGACACTAGTGTTTGCTTCTAAGATAGAAAGAAGTAGGTAAACTGACTCAACATAAAAGTAAAAGAAAGGCCCTTCGCAGAGGGAAGCAGGGATTAAATCATGTGCTAGAGCTTTTTAAGTTTTTGAAATCATATAGAGAGTAAAAATAAGTTTTGAGAGGTGTTTGTTAATTGTCAACGAATCAGAAAATGGAAAGTACAATATGACCCCTGCCAACCAGACTTTTAAGAGCGGCTCCCATGAAGGACGTTATTTCTACCAGCAAGGCAGATCATCCCTCTTTCTCTTTTGTTTACACATGCAGATATTTCACTGTTTGTCATTGCTTGACTGATAAATCAGGGCAAAAATGTGAAGAGAATTAAGCGGTTAAAGTTGTAATTAATTGGGACTGGGCACCCCATTTGCCAGCTCTTTTTGCAAAATTAATGGATAAGCGGATGTATATGCCGCTAGTCCGGTGGTAAAGTCTGTTTGACAGTTGACATAAAGACATCCACCCCGTCCTCATGAGCTTGGTAAACATTGACACAAAATAGGAGTAATAAAGTTTGAATAGTTTAAAGGTAGCACATGAAAAATTTACTTGGAATGGCAAAAAATACCACATATAGGTAGTTATGGTGGACACAGATGGCATGGATTTGGCTCAAGGTTTTGGATGCACGAGAAGCATTCCCTCTCAGTACAGAGTTTAGGCTAGCAAGGTTATTTGAAGCAAACACAGGATATCAACCGACACAGCAAGGCTTATATGAAAACATATTGCAAGCATTATAAGACTCTACACTGTCTTCCTTGTTAACCAAACCCTTTTACTAGAAAATATCTAGACCTTAGAGATACCAATCATGCAAACCAAATTTCAACGAGCTTTACGGTAGTTCTTCATTAATAGGTTTTAACTACATGATACAAAAGCTTAAACATGAACTACTTGATAACTCAAAACAATTGACAAGTATCAAATTATCCAATACAATGATCTACAAGAATATGTAAGCTTTTTCCATTATACCATCTACCACATGCAACATTTTCTGTTCCAACCAAACACCAATCAATTTATTTCAACATAAACTCTCCAAACAATTATAAGTGAAGCAAGAGAGTACTTTCTTTAAAAGAACTAACAGCTCTGAATAAGAGATGCATGCAAAACAGGAGCTAAAAGCATAGCAATAGCTAGATAAGAATACTCAACAAGTATAAGTGAAGAATAGGAGTATTCATATGAAAAAGCGGAGCGTGTCTCTCTCCCAATCAAGAATGCTGGGGTCCAATCAAGTTGACCATAAGAAAAATAAAATACTGAAAATAAAAGCACACAGACGCTCCAAGTAAAGCACATATGATGTGAAAGAATTAAAATATAGTTTCACTAGAGATGACCTGATAAGTTGCTGATGAAGAAGGGGATGCCTTGGGCATCCCCAAGCTTAGACGCTTGAGTCTTCTTGAAATATGCTGGGGTGATCCATGGGAGCATCCCCAAGCTTAAGCTCTTCACTCTTCTTGATCACATTATATCATCCTTCTCTCTTGACCCTTGAAAACTTCCGCCACACCAAACTCAAAGTAATTCTCATTAGAGGGTTAGTGCACAATCAAAAACTCACATGTTCTATAAGGACACAAACATGACCGTTACTTTTAACATTAGCTACTGCCACTGATGTTATGTGAAGCTCTTCACCCTAAAAAAGAATTCCACTCAACACTAGTAAAAGAGAGAATGCGAAAAATAAAAGACAGAATCTGTCTAAACAGAACAGTCCGCAAAGACGAATTTTTTCGAGGCACTTACGTTGCTCAGATCGAAAAACTTTAAACTAACGAAAGATGCGTACATATCTGAGGATCACGCAAAAAATTTCAGATTTAAATAATTTTTCTGTGATTTTACAGAATTAAAACGGTGAACAGCAGAAATCTGTTCCTGCGCAGAAATCCAAATCTAGCATCATCTTCCTATTAGAGGCAATACTTGGCACAACAATGCGATAAAATAAAGATACAAAGGAATTGTTACAGAAGTAAACAACTCCTTGACTAAAAAAAAAAAATTGCAGAAATAAAATAATGGGTTGTCTCCCATAAGCGCTTTTCTTTAACGCCTTTCAGCTAGGCGCAGAAAGTAAGAATCAAGTGTTTCCAAGTGATGAAGCATCAACAGAATAATTTGCTCTAACAATAGAATCAAAAGGTAACTTCATCTTCTTTCTAGGGAAGTGTTCCATACCTTTCTTGAGTGGGAATTGATATTTAATATTCCCCTCTCTCATATCAATAATAGCACCAACAGTTCTAAGAAAAGGTCTTCCCAAAACAATAGGACAAGAAGCATTGCATTCAATATCCAAAACAACAAAATCAACGGGGACAAGGTTATTGTTAACCATTATAAAAACATCATCAACTCTCCCCAAAGGTTTCTTTATAGTATTATCAGCAAGGTGAACATCCAAATAACAGTGTTCCAAAGGTGCTAAATCAAGCATATCATAGAGTTTCTTAGGCATAACAGAAATACTAGCACCAAGATCACATAAAGCATTGCAATCAAAATCATTCAACTTCATTTTAATGATGGGCTCCCAACCATCTTCTAACTTCCTAGGGATAGAAGCTTCATGTTTTAATTTCTCTTCCCTAACTTGCATGAGAGCATTAGTAATATGTTTAGTAAAAGCCATGTTTATAGCACTAGCATTAGGACTTCTAGCTAGCTTTTGCAAGAACTTAATTACTTCAGAAATATTGCAACCATCAAAATCAAAATCATTATTATCAAAAGTAATAGGACCATTGTCTCCCACATCTCGAAAAATTTCAGCACTTTTATCAGGAACAGTTTCAGTGTTTTCAGGCAATTTTAAACGTTTTGCAACAGAAGTAGAGACATTGCCAACACCAATTACTTTACCATTGATAGTAGGAGGTTTGTTAACACTTGAGTTTATAGCATTTTCAGTAGTAGTAATAGTATAAACTCTAGCAATACTATTCTTTTTAGCAATTTCATCCTCTCTTGCCCACCTAGCATGTAAATCAGCTAACATCCTCACATTATTATCAATTTTAACTTGTATAGCATTGAGAGTTTTGCTCTCTTTAACATCATGAGGCATAGTTTTAATTTTTAACAAATCAACATCAAGAGCAAGACTATCAACTTTAGAGGCAAGAACATCAATTTTCCCAAACTTTTCCTCAACAGATTTATTGAAAGCAGTTTGTGTACTAATAAAATCCTTAAGCATGACTTCAAGATCAGAGGGTACACTCTTATTATTGTTGTAGGAATTACCATAAGAATTAACATAACCATTGCCACTATTAAAAGGATAGGGCTTATAATTGTTATTACCAAAATTATTCCTATAAGCATTGTTGTTGAAGTTATTATTTTTAATGAAGTTCACATCAACATGCTCTTCTTGAGCAACCAAAGAAGCTAAAGGAACATTATTTGGATCAACATGCATCTTTCCATTTGTAAGCATAGACATAATAGTATCAATCTTATCACTCAACGAAGGGTTTCTTCAACAGAATTTACCTTCTTACCTTGTGGAGCTCTTTCGGTGTGCCATTCAGAATAATTTATCATCATATCATCAAGAAGCTTTGTTGCAGCACCCAAAGTGATGGACATAAAGGTACCTCCAGAGGCCGAATCCAATAGGTTTCTTGAAGAAAAATTTAGTCCTGCATAAAAGGTTTGGATGATCATCCAAGCAGTCAGTCCATGGGTGGGACAATTCTTTACCAATGATTTCATTCTCTCCCAAGCTTGAGCAACATGCTCATTATCAAATTGTTTGAAATTCATAATGCTACTTCTCAAAGATATAATCTTAGCAGGAGGATATATTTTCCTATGAAAGCATTTTTGCATTTAGTCCATGAATCAATACTATTTCTAGTCAAAGATAGCAACCATTCTTTAGCACGTCCTCTCAAAGAGAAAGGAAAAAGTTTCAGTTTAATAATATCACCATCTACATCCTTATACTTTTGCATCTCACAAAGTTCAACAAAATTATTAAGGTGAGCAGCAGCATCATCAGTACTAACACCAGAGAATTGCTCTTTCATAACAAGATTTAAAAGTGCAGGTTTAATTTCATAGAATTCTGCGTTAGAAGCAGGTGGAGCAATAGGTGTACTAATGAAATCATTGTTGTTCGTGCTAGTGAAATCACACAACTTAGTGTTCTCAGGGGTACTCATTTTAGCAAAATTAAAACAAAACAGAAAGATAACAACTTGAAAATAAAAGTAACTAATTTTTTTGTGTTTTTGATAAATAAAGCAAACAAGACTAAATAAAAATAAACTAAGCAAGACAATAACAAAGTAAAGAGATTGGAAGCGTGAAACTCCCCTTGCAGAAATCCTCTTGCTCCCAACGGCGCAGAAAATATGGCGTGTGGAAGGAAGCAAGGAGATTCTGAACCGAAGTGCTTCTGCTCCCCGGCAACGGCGCCAGAAAATATGCTTGATTGCGTGGATCACACGTTCGTTGGGAGACCCCAAGAGGAAGGTATGATGCAGTATAGCAGCAGTTTTCCCTCAGTATGAAACCAAGGTTTAATCGAACCAGTAGGAGCAAGAAATCACTTCGGAAGGTTGTCAGTGGCGCGCTGACGTGGAATCTGCACACAACACAATCAAACTACTTTGCCCCAACGAAACAGTGAGGTTGTCAATCTCACCGGCTTGCTGAAAACAAAGGATTAAACGTATGGTGTGGAAAACAGTAGTAAATTGCAGAGAATGAAAAGGAACAGTGTTTGCAGTTGGTTGTATTATCAGTGTAAAAGAATGGACCGGGGTCCACAGTTCACTAGTGGTGTCTCTCCATAAAAGATAACTAACATGCTGGGTGAACAAATTACAGCTGGGCAATTGACAAAATATTGAGCGCATAACAATGCATATATATGACATGATGATTACTATGATATTCATGTGGGCATTACGACAAAATACATAGACCGTTATCCAACAGCGTCTATGACTAATAATCCACCGCCAGGTTGTCATACCGAGTTCCCCGTTGGTATTAAGTTGCAAGCAACGGATAATTGCATTAAGTAATGTGCGTAAAGTAAACAAATGCATTAGACCTAACGGCGTACCCTTAAGCTAAGCATCGGTTATTTTATCCCTAGTGGCAACAGCACATCCACAATCTTAGAAGTTATTGTCACTCTCCCAGATTACCGGAGGCATGAACCCACTATCTAGCATAAATACTCACTCTTGGAGTTACAAGCATCTACTTGGCCAAAGCATCTACTAGTAACGGAAAGCATGCAAGATCATAAATAACATATAAGATAGATTGATAATCAACTTGACATAGTATTCAATATTCATCGGATCCCAGCAAACACAACATGTAGCATTACAATAAGATGATCTTGATCATGATAGGCAGCTCACAAGATCTAAACATGATAGCATAAAGTGGAGAGACAACCATCTAGCTACTGCCATGGACCCGTAGTCCAAGGATGAACTACTCACGCATCACTCCGGAGGCAGGCATGGTGATGTAGAGCCCTCCGGTGATGATTCCCCTCTCCGGCAGGGTGCCGGGAAGAGCTTCTGAACCCTCCCGAGCTAGGGTTGACGGCGGCGGCGTCTCTGGAACTTTTCGTGGATAATGGCTCGGGTATTTAGGGTTTTCGCGTCGGGAAGAATAAATAGGCGAAAGGGCGGCGGCTGCGGAGCCACGAGGGCCCCACACCACCCCACGGCGCGGCGGGGGGCCGCGCGGCCCCATGGTGTGGGTGCCACGTGGCCCTCCTCCGTCTCTCTCTGGACTCCGTCTTCGTGTTGGAAAAATAGGAGGTTCTGTCCAAGTTTCGTCCAATTCCGAGAATATTTCCAGACTAGCTTTTCTGGAATACAAAAACAGCAAAAACAGGAACTGGCACTGTGGCATCTTGTTAATAGGTTAGTCCCAGAAAATGCATAAAAATGCTATGAAGTGTATATAAAACATGTAACAATTGGTATAATATCAACATGGAACATCAGAAATTATAGATACGTTTGAGACGTATCATAAAGCACATGTTATGAATGAAGTGATCCAGGTAAATGGTCTATAGTTTGCTAGCAAGTAGATAATGAGCAAACAACTGAATCATATAACCAAAAACTTTTCATGAATAGTATTTCCGAGACAAGCATCAAAGAGTTTTGCATAAGAGTTAACTCATAAAGCAATAGATTCTAAGTAAGAGATATTTAATCAACACAAAGGAAGATTTAAGCTTCAGCAATTGCTTTCAACTTTCAACATATATATCTCATGGATATTTGTCAACACAAAGCAATATTATAAGTGCAATATACAAGCATATAAAAATTGTTGCACCAAAGTTGACACTAGTGTTTGCTTTTGATATAGAAAGAAGTAGGAAAACTGACTCAACATAAAAGTAAATGAAAGGCCCTTCGCAGAGGGAAGCAGGGATTAAATCATGTGCTAGAGCTTTTTAAGTTTTTGAAATCATAAAAAAGAGTAAAAATAAGTTTTGGGAGGTGTTTGTTAATTGTCAACGAATCAGAAAATGGAAAGTACAATATGACCCCTGCCAACCAGACTTTTAAGAGCGGCTCCCCTGAAGGACGTTATTTCTACCCGCAGGGCAGATCATCCCTCTTCTCTTTTGTTTACACATGCAGATATTTCACTGTTTGTTATTGCTTGACTGATAAATCAGGGCAAAAATGTGAAGAGAATTAAGCGGTTAAAGTTGTAATTAATTGGGACTGGGCACCCATTTGCCAGCTCTTTTTGCAAAATTAATGGATAAGCGGATGTATATGCCGCTAGTCCGGTGGTAAAGTCTGTTTGACAGTTGACATAAAGACATCCACCCCGTCCTCATGAGTTTGGTGAACATTGACACAAAAAGGAGTAATAATTTTTGAATAGTTTAAAAGTAGCACATGAAAAATTTACTTGGAATGGCAAGGAAATACCACATATAGGTAGTTATGGTGGACAGGGATGGCATGGATTTTGGTTCAAGGTTTTGGATGCACGAGAAGCATTCCCTCTCAGTACAGAGTTTAGGCTAGCAAGGTTATTTGAAGCAAACACAGGATATCAACCGACACAACAAGACTATAAGAAAACATATTGCAAGCATTATAAGACTCTACACTGTCTTCCTTGTTAACCAAACCCTTTTACTAGAAAATATCTATACCTTAGAGATACCAATCATGCAAACCAAATTTCAACGAGCTTTACGGTACTTCTTCATTAATAGGTTTTAACTACATGATACAAAAGCTTAACATGAACTACTTGATAACTCAAAACAATTGACAAGTATCAAATTATCCAATACAGTGATCTACAAGAATATGTAAGCTTTTTCCATTATACCATCTACCACATGCAACATTTTCTGTTCCAACCAAACTCCAATCAATTTATTTCAACATAAACTCTCCAAATAATTATAAGTGAAGCAAGAGAGTACTTTCTTTAAAAGAACAAACTGCTCTGAATAAGAGATGCATGCAAAACAGGAGCTAAAAGCATAGCAATAGCTAGATAAAAATACTGAACAAGTATAAGTGAAGAATAGAAGTATTCATATGAAAAAGCGAAGCGTGTCTCTCTCCCAATCAAGAATGCTAGGGTCCAATCAAGTTGACCATAAGAAAAATAAAATACTGAAAATAAAAGCACACAGACTCTCCAAGTAAATCACATATGATGTGAAAGAATTAAAATATAGTTTCACTAGGATGACCTAATAATACTGAACAAGTATAAGTGAAGAATAGAAGTATTCATATGAAAAAGCGAAGCGTGTCTCTCTCCCAATCAAGAATGCTAGGGTCCAATCAAGTTGACCATAAGAAAAATAAAATACTGAAAATAAAAGCACACAGACTCTCCAAGTAAATCACATATGATGTGAAAGAATTAAAATATAGTTTCACTAGGGATGACCTGATAAGCTGCTGATGAAGAAGGGGATGCCTTGGGCATCCCCAAGCTTAGACGCTTGAGTCTTCTTGAATATGCTGGGGTGTTCCATGGGAGCATCCCCAAGCTTAAGCTCTTCACTCTTCTTGATCACATTATATCATCCATCTCTCTTGACCCTTGAAAACTTCCGCCACACCAAACTCAGAGTAATTCTCATTAGAGGGTTAGTGCACAATCAAAAACTCACATGTTCTATAAGGACACAAACATGACCGTTACTTTTAACATTAACTACTGCCACTGATGTTTATGTGAAGCTCTTCACCCTAAAAAAGAATTCCACTCAACACTAGTAAAGGAGAGAATGCAAAAAATAAAAGATATAATCTGTCTAAACAGAACCGTCTGTAAAGACGAAATTTTTCGAGGCACTTACGTTGCTCCGATCAAAAAACGCAAAACTAACGAAAGATGCGTACATATCTGAGGATCACGCACAACAATTTGCAGATTTAAATAATTGTTCTGTGATTTTACAGAAGTAAAACGGTGAACAGCAGAAATATGTTCCTGCGCAGAAATCCAAATCTAGCATCATCTTCCTATTAGAGGCTCCACTTGGCACAACAATGCGATAACATAAAGATACAAAAGAATTGTTACAGAAGTAAACAACTCCTTGACTCAAAAACTGAAAAATAAAAGGTAATGGGTTGCCTCCCAAAAGCGTTTTCTTTAATGCCTTTTAGCTAGGCTATAAGATTTTAATGATGCTCTCATAAGAATAAGAGTTGAAAAACAAAAAAGAGCATCAAGAGGCAAATATCAAACACATTTAAGTCTAACCCACTTTCTATGCAAAGGAATCTTGTAACAAAACAAGTCAATGAAACACGAAGTGACTAGCATAGGAAGGCAAAACAAGTGCAACTTCAAAACTTTCAGCATGAAGATAGGAGACTTAATATTATTGAGATATTGAAACCGTGTCTCCCTCTCTCATAATAACTTTCAGTAGCATCATTAACAAACTCAACAATATAGCTATCACATAAAGCATGCTTTTCATGATCACAAACATATAATTTTTATTAAGCTAAAAAACAGTGGGGTTATCAAACCCACTTTTGACAATAATAGTATAATAAATATCATTAGGCAATATAGGACCATCATCAAGAGCATTATCATATATAACATTAGGGAGCACATTTTTACTTTCTGCAATTTCCTTTTCTTGAGTCAAGGAGGTTGTTACTTCAAATTTATCAAAAGGAGATATTTCAATAGAATCATGACATTCAACAATATAGCATTTCTCCTCCTTAGGTAGGCATGGAGGGTAATCATATAATGTAAGAGTTAAAGAGTTACTATCTTTAGGAGGTAGATCCTCTTTTGTTCATCACTCTCTTCCTCTTTTTCATCCAATGAGTTTTCAGTTCCAGCAATTTCTTCTCCCACAGGTTCCTGAAAGGTAGCAAGTTGTTCTGGAGAATAAGTTTTCTCAAGAAATTCAGTGATATAAGGATTATCATTGTAATATTCAAGGCAATAACCAAGTATAGCATAATTCTCAGTTCTACAAGGAGCATCATCATCTTGAATAAAACCAGCAATTTCATAGGCACCCTTAAAAACAACAAATTCTTCAATTTGTTCAAGATTATCAAAGTCATAGTTTCCTTTAGCATAAGCAGCCAAGATTTCATTATCATTATAATCACATGGAAAGGGAGGTGTTTATGCCTCCTACAGCAAAAACATTCATTAAAGCGCCAGGATTCATCATAAGTAAAGCACAAGTTTCTAGCAAAACAATTCAATTTATATATTTGTACCCATAAGTGTTTCCCTTTTTGAGACAAGCGGTATTCCTTATAGTAATTCTGTTGTTCCTCCGTGAACCCACTTAGACAATAAGATTTTGTTTCAAAGAGAAAACCCATTGATAGGGAATAAATAACTAGACATAATAACAAACCGAAATAAACTAAATGCAAGAAACTATTTTTTTGTGTTTTTGATAGACAAAAGCAAACAAGACAAGATAAAATAAACTAAGCAAGACAAAAACAAAGTAAAGAGATTGGAAGCGTGAGACTCCCCTTGCAGAAGTCCTCTTACTCCCCGGCAACGGCGCCAGAAAAATGCTTGAGGACGTGGATCACACGTTCGTTGGGAGACCCCAAGAGGAAGGTATGAAGCAGTGTAGCAGCAGTTTCCCTCAGTATGAAACCAAGGTTTAATCGAAACAGTAGGAGCAAGAAATCACTTCTGAAGGTTGTCAGTGGCACGCAGACGTGGAACCTGCACACAAGACAATCAAACTACTTTGCCCCAACGAAACAGTGAGGTTGTCAATCTCACCGGCTTGCTGAAAACAAAGGATCAAACGTATGGTGTGGAAAACAGTAGTAAATTGCAGAGAATGAAAAGGAACAATGTTTGCAGTTGGTTGTATTATCAGTGTAAAAGAATGGACCGGGGTCCACAGTTCACTAGTGGTGTCTCTCCATAAAAGATAACTAACATGCTGGGTGAACAAATTACAGCTGGGCAATTGACAAAATATTGAGCGCATGACAATGCATATATATAACATGATGATTACTATGATATTCATGTGGACATTATGACAAAATACATAGACCGTTATCCAACAGCGTCTATGACTAATAATCCACCTCCAATTTGTCATACCGAGTTCCCCGTTGGTATTAAGTTGCAAGCAATGGATAATCGCATTAAGTAATGTGCGTAATGTAAACAAATGTATTAGACCTAATGACGCACCCTTAAGCTAAGCATCGGTTATTTTATCCCTAGTGGCAACAGCACATCCACAATCTTAGAAGTTGTTGTCACTCTCCCAGATTACCGGAGGCATGAACCCACTATTTAGCATAAATACTAACTCTTGGAGTTACAAGCATCTACTTGGCCAAAGCATCTACTAGTAACGGAAAGCATGCAAGATCGTAAATAACATATAAGATAGATTGATAATCAACTTGACATAGTATTCAATATTCATCGGATCCCAGCAAACACAATATGTAGCATTACAATAAGATGATCTTGATCATGATAGACAGCTCACAAGATCTAAACATGATAGCATAAAGTGGAGAGACAACCATCTAGCTACTGCTATGGACCCGTAGTTCAAGGATGAACTACTCACGCATCACTCCGGAGGCAGGCATGGTGATGTAGAGCCCTCCGGTGATGATTCCCCTCTCCGGCAGGGTGCCGGGAAGAGCTTCTGAACCCTCTCGAGCTAGGTTGACGGCGGCGGCGTCTCTGGAACTTTTTGTGGATAATGGCTCCGGTATTTAGGGTTTTCGCGTCGGAAGGATTATATAGGCGAAAGGGCGGCGGCTGGAGACGCCCGTGGGGCCCACACCACCCCACGACGGCGGGGGGTGGGGCCGCGCCACCCCATGGTGTGGCTGGCTCGTGGCCCCCCTCCGTCTCTCCTTTGGACTCCGTGTACGTGTTGGAAAAATAGGAGGTCCTGTCCAAGTTTCGTCCAATTCCGAGAATATTTCCAGACTAGCTTTTCTGGAATACAAAAACAGCAGAAAACAGGAACTGGCACTGTGGCATCTTGTTAATAGGTTAGTCCCAGAAAATGCATAAAAATGCTATGAAGTGTATATAAAACATGTAACAATTGGTATAATATCAACATGGAACATCTGAAATTATAGATACGTTTGAGACGTATCAGTGGGTTTGTTGCGAGAAGATTTTGGTTGGCGTTCACTGGGTGTTTCATTTGACTCTCTTTGTCGCAAACTTTGCTCGCTTCCCTGTCTGTCTTAGGAATCAGAGTTGCCTAATCGTGGCGTGGGTTAACGACTATTTGGCAGCTTGACGTAGACGTCGTGTAGGTTGTTAAGGGTTCGACAATGAGTTGGTAGAGCGGGTAGAAGTGTGATGACGTGCAACTACGACAATGCTCTACTTTTCAGCGACACGCGTGGAGTGTGTGTTGGTAGATGTTACCCTATGTTCTATCCCGCTACATGACCGCAGGTTGTGTTTATTTTTTTGCATTTTTTTGTGAGACTTTTCTCCAATTTACCGTGTAATTCTATTTTTTATTAATGAATGGCAAGTCTTACGAGGGATGCGTTTTGGCTCCCGAGCTCACATGCTCCTGTTATGTTAAACAAAATTATAAAAATAGTAAAACATATAAAAAAAATCTGAAAAAAAAATGGGAGATGGACACATACAAGTTGACAACACACGTGCAAAGTTTCGGAATGAAATGACATGCTTTGTGGTCCGTGCGAAAAAAAAAAAAACAAAATCAGTGGCCAAAATGAGATATAAAAAAACTATTTTGAAATTCTTTTCATCCAAATAATATTTATAAGCTCTGGAAAATTATGGAAAACATTCAGGATGTAGACAGCAGTGCTTCTTATAAGTATGGAAAAACGTAGCGTGAGATTAAAATGACAAAATCGGAACATTTGAAACTGGTGCATTGTTCACTATAGTCATATGTGTGCATTTCCCTACATTTATCATTCTATGTAGCTTCAAATATAAAGTATTTCAAATTAAAATTTTAAACGTTCATGGGAGACGACGTGGAGGACAATCATCATTGTTTTCAGATTTTTTTTAAAACCTTGAAATTGGATTGTTGATTTTTCTTTTTAAATAAAAAAGGTCACTGGACCTCAGAGCACGAAATCTGCACTACATAAGTCTGAGCCTACAACGTGTAGTACGATTAGGCGGGCCTGAAATGTTGTCAACTTGCACAAAAGAACAAACGGGATGGTTGATACTGCTGGGAGTAAGGGCATCTCCAGCCGTCCCCCCAGCGCCCCCCCAGGGCCGATTTTAGCGCCGTTTTGGCCTGGGAGCGCCGTTTTTCGCCCAGTCGCCCCCCCCCCCCCCCCCCAGGCGCCCAAATAGCGCCGGATCGGCGGAAATTAGCGCCTGCGCTCCCAGGCCAAACCCAGCCCACCGGGTTCGGCCTGGGGGTAAAAGCGCGCGTGGGCCAGCGCTGTCGGCGTGATAGCACATATCCCACCCCCGCGCCGCTTTCTTTTCCCCATCTCTCGCGTCGCCGCGATGTCGCCGCCGATACCACCCCTCCCCTCCGCCGCATACAACTAGCTAGGAAGTCTCCGCCTTCTCGCCCAATCCTCCGCCGCCGGCCCCCCTCCTCCCTCCGCCGTCATCTCGCCGCAAAGAAGACTCTCGGGAAGGTTCGCCCCCACCTTGCCTACTAGGTGTTCGGCGATTTGTCCGCCCAACCATGGACTCCGACGACGAGGATCTGCTCGCCGAACTGCTCCACGAGGAAGCCCAGGCCGACATCGACGATGAAGAGTGATAACCCACAAGTATAGGGGATCGCGTGTAGCCTTTTCGATAAGTAAGAGTGTCGAACCCAACGAGGAGCTAAAGGTAGGATAAGTATTCTCTCAAGTTCTATCAACCACTGATACAACTCTACGCACACTAAACGTTTGCATTATCTAGAAATAAAACTACGGTAGCAATACGGGTATGAGAGGTAGTTTTGCAAGATAATAAATACAAGAAAGTAAATGTTAGTGCTGCAGCAATAAAATACACTAAGTAACCATATACTAACAGTACCATGAGTGTGGAAAAGTGGTGGTAATTGTGGTGGCTTTGTCCAAGATTAATTAGTGAAGGTACTTGGTTCATTGTCTTCGATGCAGTTTTCTATGTGGGAGAGGCTAAATATACATGCACTCCACTACTTGGGATTACAAGTACTATATGATTGGATTGTTAGAAAGCATCCGCAAATACTAACAATGCATTAAGGTTTCCCCAACCATAGCCTTAAGTTCAAGGTCCTCTTACTCCCATACGTGCAACTAATCGGTTCGCGTTCTCAGGTTTCTGTCACTCCGGCAGAACTTCCCCCTTCGTTACAAATACTACCAACCCTAGGGTGTTTGATCCATGCGCGCACAAGTATAATGGACACCAAAGGACAGCACCATATAGACATACAACTCTAATGAACCTCATGCATTCAATTAAGCAATCAAAAGACAAATAAACTACGGAAACATGATGTAAATCATAGGATAAATATTATAGCATCAAACACCATGTTTACATAGGACGGTACAGAGGTTTGTGGGAGGATGAACCACTGAATACAAGGAGGAGATGGTGATGGAGATGGCGGTGAAGACGGCGGAGAGGGCAGCGGCGGCGCAGGGCGGCGGCGGCGCCGGCGGTGCGGGGAACTCCTTTCCCCGCCGCCGGCAAGCTTGGGGAGCGCCGCCCCTTAGCCTCCCTCCTTCATGGCTTCTTGGGAGCCCTCCCCCATGGAGATGGGATCCATGGGGGAGGCAAAAACGTGGCTTTTGGTGGCTGAAATTCGTGGGTGGAGGAGTCCTCCACGAATTAGGTTTCCTCCCTTTATATATCTTCTCGGATTTCCGTCACCCCTTTTAGGGTTCCACCAAAACGGGCCTACAGGCCGCGTCCGAACTCCGATTGGGCTGATCTCGGGCTTAAAATCTTCGTATGGAAAATTGTGACAACTTTCGTAACAGCCAGGTCTCCATTGACGTCATCTTCGAGGGTCAAACTGGCAATCTTCGTAAAAAGTTCTCAGACAGATTTCAGGAAAGTCCCAATTCGACTCCAACAAGGTTTCCTCTTGTATTCTTGATAATTTCTACACATCAAAGAGTAAAACAAGAACATTGTGCACTTTTGCAACTATTAGTAGGTTAGTCCAAATAAATAATAAACTTAATATAAAACAAGTGCTAAAAGCATAAAAATGGCATGAAACAATCAAAAATTATAGATACGTTTTGGACGTATCAACATCCCCAAGCTTAATTCCTGCTCGTCCTCGAGTAGGTAAATGATAACAAAATAATTTTTGATTGTAAATGCTATGATCAGGTCTTTAACAATTGCATGATGTATGGATAATAAAACTTAGCAATCATGTTTCCTAATGAAAAGTATCAACGAACTAAGAGCTTATAACATGAAATTTATAAACATCAACAAGATTGTAATGACCATAATAAAGCATGATAGAGTGGTATCTCGCTTGCCCTTAATTGTGGAGCAAAACATAAATGCCAAGGCACCTCTGAAGTTCAAGTGAAGACTAGATATAGAGATATCAAAGATAAAAGCATCATGGTTATACCTCAATTAATCGTATTCTGGGACAAGCACATTACACTAAGAACGACAGCTATGCTCTCGAAGAAGTGCTCAAAGAAAGGATGGTGACTCAACATAAAAATAAAAGATTGGCCCTTCGCAGAGGGAAGCAGGGATTAACACGTGCTAGAGCTTTTTGTTTTAAAAACAGAGGTAAAAATGTTTTGAGAGGTGTTTGTTAATTGTCAACGAATGGTAGCGGGTGAGAACAGTATTCTACCTGTCAAACGGACTTTTAAGAGCGGCTCCCATGAAGGACGTTATTTCTACCAGCAAGGCAGATCATCCCTCTTTCTCTTTGGTTTACACACATTCAGGTATTTCACTGTTTGTCATTGCTTACTGATGAATCAGGGCAAAAGTGTGAAGAGAATTAATTGGTTAAAGTTGTAATTAATTGGGACTGGGCACCCCGTTGCCAGCTCTTTTTGCAAGTTATTGGATAAGCGGATGTATATGCCACTAGTCCAGGTGTAAAAGTCCATTTGACAAATAGAATAAAGAATAACCACACTAATTCCTCATGAGCTAGTAAACATTGACACAAAAAGAGAAATATTTTGAAGGTTTTAAAGGTAGCACATGCAAATTTACTTGGAATGGCTTGAAATACCATGCATAGGAATTTTTTGGTGGACTCTTTGGGATAACTTGGTTTTAAGGATTTGGATGCACGAGCAGCATTCCCGCTCAGTACAAGTGAAGGCTAGCAATAGACTGGGAAGCGACAACCACGAGAGCGATAACGGTCATAATCATGCTTGCGACAAAATAAAATTAACGGAGGCATAAAAACGATACTAAAACTCTGAGGCAAAATAGATCATCAAGGCTTAATTGACTTTTATTTTTCAGTCATAACATGTGTGAGCATGTGCCAAGTCGATTCAAGTGAATTATTCAGAGGAGGATACCACAATACCATACCATCTTATGAACAGGACAATGCATGTTGATATCAAAATAACATAATATGCACTATTAGCTAGTTGAGACTAACCATAAGAAAACATAAACTACTAAACAGTATTATTCACACATCATTTTTAAGTTTCAACAAGTAATCCATTAACCAAGTAAACATTGAAAACAGAGGATAAATAAAATATGTGACGATCCACTTATTAATGTAACTGGTGTTTGATGCTAAGATAAATAGATAATAAAATACAGCCGCTTCAAGTTTAGTTAAGTTCCTATGTTGCTCAAAAAACAAAGTTTAAAGGTTTGCAAACCGTGGGGTTATTGATGAAGAGGGATGCGGGGACATCCCCAAGCTTATGACTTTGGTAATTCTTCAATATTCCATAGTTTGGTGTTCCTTCATTCTCTGTGAAAAAACTTCAACACAAAAACTTTCCCATTCTTTTCTGCGGTTAGACATTAGTACAATAGATAATATTTCCCAAGTGCTACTATTAAACCAAATAAAATTTTGTTTTTAAGTTACAGAAAGGTTGCTTAAATGGCCAACTTATAAATGAAAGGTAAGAACCATTAAAAATCAAATGAAAACGAAAAGAGGCCACTCTTGCAACAAAAGTCAGAATCTGTCCAGAAAAACAGCAGCTGGAAAACGCAATTTTTAGGTGCACTTAAACATGCCCGAAATTTTAGCCAATTTTTGTACATGCAGAGGATTAGGTGCTACAACATCAGTAATTTTTTCGTGATTTTTAGAGCTTCCAGTAAAATATGAAAAATCGCGCAATAAGCAGTAGATACCGAAAACAGAAAATCACTTTTTACATATGTATCAACTAAGCTAAATGGATAAAACTTGGTACTTTATTTTTGATAAACTAAGAAACCAGAGGCTAAGCAAGACCTAAACATGCTAGCTACAGCAAGGAAAACTCTAAATAAAAATCAAAAGTAAAACCCAAATAAAATTAAAATAAAGAACCAAACAAAGAAGCAAAACAAAAGAAAATATTTTTGTTATTTTGAATTTATAAGTGAAAGTAAAGAAGCAATCGAAACCAAATAAGGAGCCTAATAAAACTAAAGAAGGTAAAACCAAGACATATAAAAGCAATTATAATACAAGTTAAGACAATACATATCATGTGGACGGGTAATATAGAGTATGAACGAGACAACCTCATGTTAGTTGATGAATAGGGGGATGACTCGGGCATCCCCAAGCTTAGATGATTGTATCTTCTTGAATATGTTCTTGGGATGCACCTACACATCCCCAAGCTTGAGCTCTTGCGTCTTCTTATTCATCTCATATCACCATATTGATTAGATCTTATAAGCTACATCCACATAAAACTTCACAAAACTCATTAGTAGGGTTAGTACTCATTAAATAAAATCCACTCATGTTCAAGCATTGACAAGTTTTATAATTTTTACTCAACATTAGCCACTGTATATACTAAGGTGTTCATGATTTCCGTTGTCCGTCGAAAAACTAATGAAACTAACAACACCAAGTACAATATTGAATAAACAAAGAAATCTGTCAAAACTGAACAGTCCGTAAAGATGGCATTCAACGAGATAGTTAAGTAGCTCAAATCGAAAAACTTTAGTCTAATGAAAGAAAGATAATAATCTCAGGTTTATGCACAAAAATTTTCAAGTCAAAATACTATTCTGAGATTTATCACGATTTTATTTACAGAGAAGCACAAAATCTGTCTAAACAGAACAGTCAGTAAAGATCGAATTTTTCGACCTATCTACGTACCTTAAATCAGAAAAAGTTAGTCTAATGAAAGAAAGCTAATAAGCATCACTTTGCACTCAAGAAATTTCAGATCAAGATCACGTTCTGGTGATTTTAAACATTTAATACGGTGGAGCACAGAAAATCTGTTTCTGGACAGCAAAGTAAAACTATCAACTTTCAATTAACTAGACTATAATTAGCATTTTATTTTTATGTACAGAGGTATATACACAATATTTACAATATTTACATGTTTTTAATGAAAAGCTTCCATGGAAAGATTTGTTTTGGTTTCATAGGCATGAACACAAGTGTTCAAGGTCGACCCCCATTTAACCATTACTCATCTTTCCAATCACTTTTCTTTTTGAAAACGTTTTTAGATAACAACTACACCTAATTTTTTTTGTAATTCGCATTCCCTATCCATAGTAAGATAAAGAACAACTTAATACTGAAAATAAAAACTACTTAGAGATAAAGCAAACAAGTGCACACAAGAACATTAACCTACGCTATGGCTCCCCGGCAACGGCGCCAGAAAAGGTCTTGATAACCCACAAGTATAGGGGATCGCGTGTAGCCTTTTCGATAAGTAAGAGTGTCGAACCCAACGAGGAGCTAAAGGTAGGATAAGTATTCTCTCAAGTTCTATCAACCACTGATACAACTCTACGCACACTAAACGTTTGCATTATCTAGAAATAAAACTACGGTAGCAATACGGGTATGAGAGGTAGTTTTGCAAGATAATAAATACAAGAAAGTAAATGTTAGTGCTGCAGCAATAAAATACACTAAGTAACCATATACTAACAGTACCATGAGTGTGGAAAAGTGGTGGTAATTGTGGTGGCTTTGTCCAAGATTAATTAGTGAAGGTACTTGGTTCATTGTCTTCGATGCAGTTTTCTATGTGGGAGAGGCTAAATATACATGCACTCCACTACTTGGGATTACAAGTACTATATGATTGGATTGTTAGAAAGCATCCGCAAATACTAACAATGCATTAAGGTTTCCCCAACCATAGCCTTAAGTTCAAGGTCCTCTTACTCCCATACGTGCAACTAATCGGTTCGCGTTCTCAGGTTTCTGTCACTCCGGCAGAACTTCCCCCTTCGTTACAAATACTACCAACCCTAGGGTGTTTGATCCATGCGCGCACAAGTATAATGGACACCAAAGGACAGCACCATATAGACATACAACTCTAATGAACCTCATGCATTCAATTAAGCAATCAAAAGACAAATAAACTACGGAAACATGATGTAAATCATAGGATAAATATTATAGCATCAAACACCATGTTTACATAGGACGGTACAGAGGTTTGTGGGAGGATGAACCACTGAATACAAGGAGGAGATGGTGATGGAGATGGCGGTGAAGACGGCGGAGAGGGCAGCGCGGCGCAGGGCGGCGGCGGCGCCGGCGGTGCGGGGAACTCCTTTCCCCGCCGCCGGCAAGCTTGGGGAGCGCCGCCCCTTAGCCTCCCTCCTTCATGGCTTCTTGGGAGCCCTCCCCCATGGAGATGGGATCCATGGGGGAGGCAAAAACGTGGCTTTTGGTGGCTGAAATTCGTGGGTGGAGGAGTCCTCCACGAATTAGGTTTCCTCCCTTTATATATCTTCTCGGATTTCCGTCACCCCCTTTTAGGGTTCCACCAAAACGGGCCTACAGGCCGCGTCCGAACTCCGATTGGGCTGATCTCGGGCTTAAAATCTTCGTATGGAAAATTGTGACAACTTTCGTAACAGCCAGGTCTCCATTTGACGTCATCTTCGAGGGTCAAACTGGCAAACTTCGTAAAAAGTTCTCAGACAGATTTCAGGAAAGTCCCAATTCGACTCCAACAAGGTTTCCTCTTGTATTCTTGATAATTTCTACACATCAAAGAGTAAAACAAGAACATTGTGCACTTTTGCAACTATTAGTAGGTTAGTCCAAATAAATAATAAACTTAATATAAAACAAGTGCTAAAAGCATAAAAATGGCATGAAACAATCAAAAATTATAGATACGTTTTGGACGTATCAAAGAGCACCTGCTCGTCCTCGCCTGCCTTTCCGGCCTGCTCGACAAGGCGAAGCCACGGCGTGGTGGCTCAAAGCCCGGTCGCCGCAAGAGCAAGCCGAGGCAGCGCTACGAAGGCTACTGCATCCTCTACTCCGACTACTTCGCCGAGCACCCACGCAGGACGAGGCTGTGTTCCGGCGCCGCTTCAGGATGAAACGGCAACTCTTCCTCGACATCATGCATGCCATCCGAGAGTTCGACACCTACTTCAAGCTGAAGACGGATTGCACCGGCACGGTAGGCTTTACCTCAATTCAGAAGTGCACGGTGGCGATGAGATTGCTTGCATACGGTGCTCCCGCTGACGCTCAGGATGACTATCTGCGCATGTCCGAGTCTTGCGCCATTGAATGCTTGAACAGGTACTGCAGGGCAGTGGTGGCAGTGTTTGGGCCAAAATACTTGCGATCACCCAATGCGGATGACACTGCCCGGATCCTAGCCACCAATGAAGCAAGAGGCTTCCCAGGGATGCTTGGAAGCATCGACTGCATGCATTGGCAATGGAAGAACTGTCCATTTGAATGGCAGGGCATGTACAAGGGGCACAAAGGAGCTTGCAGTGTCATTCTTGAGGCTGTGGCTACACAAGATCTGTGGATTTGGCATGCCTTCTTTGGAATGCCAGGAACACACAACGATATCAATGTTCTGCAGTGCTCAAATGTGTTTAGCAGCCTTGTTGAGGGTCATGCTCCCCCGGTGAACTATGAGATCAATGGGCACCAGTACACCAAGGGCTACTATCTTGCAGATGGCATCTACCCAAAGTGGTCAACATTTGTGAAGACCATCTCCAACCCTGTGCCAGGAAGTGCGAAAACTTGGTTTTCCAAGTGCCAGGAGGCTTGCAGGAAGGATGTTGAGCGGACATTTGGTGCGCTGCAGTCTAGATTCGCTGTTGTCCGGTACCCAGCTCTGTCTTGGTCCAAGGCCAACATGTCTGAGGTGATGAACTGTTGTGTGATCTTGCACAACATGATCATTGAGAGCGAGCGGGATGATCCGGTGGCTGACACTGAGTACTACAAGCAGGGTCCTCTTGAAGATGTTGATCACCAGGTGCCGGCAACATGGGCAAACTTCATGACTATGCGCCAGGAGATTCGAGACTCCATGGTGCATACACAGCTGCAGAATGATCTGGTGGAGCACCTGTGGAGGCGCAAAGGCAATGGCCATGCCGATGCCTAGTTTGTTCTATTTGCTTGCATTGTTGAACTATTTGTCTATGGATTTGTATGTTGAACTATTGTGTGTTGATTTGTATGCCGAAAGTTTGGCCGAAACTTGGCCGAAAGTTAATGTGCCGGTTGATTTGTATGTTGAAAATTTGGCCGAAAATTGGCCGGCTGGGTTCGGCGACTGGGAAAATGCCGAACCCAGGACGTCAATTTGCGCCGGCGTTCCCCCAGGCCGTCCAAAAAGGCGCCGTTTTTCGGCCTGGGGGGGCCGAACGGCTGGAGATGCCCTAACAGGTCGGGTTGGTTTATGATACTGTATGATATTTGCCGCCGGAAAACTTGAATTGTTTTCCTCCGCTCGTGTCGTGGCCGCTCGCTCACCACCATGTAATATATGTACTCTGCGCTTCTTTATTCCAAAGAGAACAAGCTACCGAGCACTTGAAGCCCTTGACGAACAATCTTCTTATCCTCCGTCACTGTCTGTCGACGTAGCCAGTGACCAAACACGTACGATCTCTCGTGCTCGGCTCACGGCATAGAGATTTGCCTACTCTGGAACGAACGCGACTGATGATATCGCTACCAGGCGAGGCGACGGCACCACATTTCCCACGCGTGCGCTACTGTCGCAGTCGCAACTTTGACTGTCCCTCGCCGCCGTTGACTGCTCCCTTACAGCATCTCCAACAGTAGCTGGAAAAACGCAGTGAAATACCGGCATTTTTTCCACGTGAGGGGCCATTGCGAGCGATCCAGCAGGCGCGGGAAAAAAGCGCGCGCTGCGAAAACCGTCTCACGCGCTGACCGAAACGATACGCGCCGCGTTATATAAAGCGCCCGCGTCTAGCGCGCTGCGCAGCGACGCGCCACGTAACCGCCCTCTTCCTCTCCGTGCGCATCCGAAAAGTTCCCAACCGCTTCCGCGCCGCCGTCACCATGCATCCGCGCCGCCGAAGCTTTTCCAGATACCGCGGCGGCGCGGAAGCTCGGGTCCCGCTCAGGTCATACCCGACGGCGATAGAGGCCGCCTGCACCAACGACGCGGCGGCGTGGAGGCTCGGCTGCCCGCGTGGCCAAATTAACTTCCAAGACGTGCGCAACGCGCAGCAGGCGGCGAACATGACGCCGACGCTGTGCCTCATCACCGACGAGGACCGCCGTCGCCACCGTCGCCGAGCGACGCTCCGGCTCGTCGCGGAGAGGGACGAGCGCGCCGTGGTGGACTAGTACGCGAGCCACCCGCGCGAAACCGCCGAGGAGGAGGCGTACTGGCAGACCCGGGCGGCCGAGCGGGCAGAGTGGCGGGCCGAGCGCCGTGAGCTTTGGGAGGAGCGGCGGGTGGCCAAGGCGGCGGCGGAGGCGGAACTGGCGGCGCCACCTGGCCCATCGGCGACAGCAGGTGGGAGGCGCTGGAGGACAACATCTCCGACACCTCCGACGAGTCCGAATTCTCCTCCGACGACGAGTAGTCGGACTCGTCTTAGTTTTAGTTTAAACTAGCAAAGTGCCCGTGCTTCGCTACGGGAGGAAAAAACCGAGTTTCAGTTTGGATTTAAATTCCGTAACGAATTATTTGTGAATCATTTTAAAAGGGAAAAAATGGTAATGGATTAATTGGGTCATTAAATCATTTTCCAAATTTATAACTTTGGTTTCCTTGGACAGATGATGTAATTCTTGACATTTAACAAAAGGATTCATTTTAAAAACATTTTTAGAACTGAAGTCTTGAATTATATGGACGAAATGCATCTCTGTATTTGATCAACTAAAACAGATGCAAGAAGGAAAAGTAATGATGTCAAATTAAACTACATGGTGAGATCTTTGCATTGATGTAAAGTTTGTTAAATTTGGAGTTGCGGTTTGAAAGTTATGAATTTACGAAGGTTAGTTTGTTCTCTGTTTATTTAAACAAAATTTAGAAACTGATTAATCTCGGCCGTCCGTTCCAACTTAAACGGACGCTCCAAATTTTCCCGTACCTCGTCGGTGGCGTCTTTGCAGAAAGGTCCGCGGATTTTCGGTAAATCGCGAATAAGTCAGCAGGACGTTCTTTTTGTGGATTGCGGGTTAGTTTCCCAGTTTGTCGGGGGGTTTGGTGCAAAATGGCGTTTTGAACCGGTATATCCACTCGGCGGCTAATTTTTTTAATAATACATTTTTTATATTAAATTCGAAAAATATTACGCAAAAAAATGATTTTCCAGAAATAATACGGCCTCGGCCTGGTCTGGGCCGATTAGGTCCTGTCGGCCAGGCCTGGGCCGATTTGTGCTGATCGGCTTAGCCTGGGCCGAAAGGGTAGCTGCTGGGCCAGGCCTGCGCCCGACAGGCCCGACAGGCCGCGTGTGGGGTACTAATCGGCCTAGTCTGAGCCGACAGGCCTATCGGCCAGGCTTGGGCCGACAGGATGCTGCTTAAGGCCCAAAAATCCCCATCTTCTTGCTCGCGTCCCTCTCTCTCCTTTTCTTCTTCCTCTCGAAAACCAGCAGCTCCCTGCTACGTTTCAGCGGCGATCTATCCACCCAGCCACCAAATCTTCCTCCTATAAGTGTTAGAGAGTTAAGGCAGCTCAGATCTATAGATGGGTAGGATTTTTGTGTGATTTCGTGGTGTTTGGTTGGAGCAATGGTGGAGGTTGCTGTAGGGTGGTGGATGGTGCAGCGTGGTGGTGGTGCAGCGGTGTTGCATTGGCGGTGGTGGTGACGTTGTTGGTCCATTGAATCGGCACGCTTCAAGGGTATGCGTTTATTTGGCTAGTAATATTAAGTATATAGTTGTTCCCGGTTGTAACAGTAAATTGGTGTCACATTTTTAGGTTCTTGAGATGAGTAATTTAGTGAAATGTTTGTTTTACTATGGTCCTGGCGAAGTTGTGGTAAATGAGCATGGAGCTGATTTGGGTGAGTTTCGATGGTCAGAGTTGGAACTGAGTGACCCAGAAACATGGTCTATAAGTCAGCTGAAAGATTGGTTGGCAGCGTGTTTAGGGCTTAATCCTCAAACAGACACTGTCGGTGTGCATGCACTGTGGACGAAGACAAGGTCCCCGGTGTTTTTTTATTTGAGGCCGATAGAGCGGACCTCTCAGATGGTGCGATGGTTGCAAGGCTGCGAAAGCAGGGGATGTACCCCTATCGCGTTACTGATACCTGTCGCGAAGGAGGTGATTCCGCCTGAAGGCGAGGGAGGGCACGATCCTGGCCAGAGTAGTCAGGAGATGCAATTTTCTGGACATGATTATAATCAGGGACATGTTGGAGGTGGTGGTTATGACTATGGCCAAAATAGTCAGACAGAGCAGATGGAAGAGGAAGATGTTGGAGGTGGTAGTTATGAATCTGGCCAAAATAGTCAGACAGATCATATGGAAGAGGGAGATGAAGATGCTGCTGAGGCAGCAGCAGACGATGTATTCCAAGAAATGATGGATGAGGAAGACGAAGATGGTGGTAGTGCTTATGGGCATTCATCCGACTCGTCGGATGACGAACATGTGGTGCCAAATCCTGCGTCATGGAGTCATGATTTCTCGTCGTCAATGACAGTGAACGATGGTCATGATTCTGCCTGGGAATACCATCAGAACCAGGTTTCTGCGGGTGCTCTATATACCGACAAGCAACATTTGCAAGATGCAATCATTAAGTGGGCAATGTCGACTTGCAAGACATTCAAAACCAAGGTGTCGAGTAAAAAATATCTGACAATGGAATGTGAGGTAGCAGGGTGTCCTGGAAGGGTGCACGGTTATCGTCCTCACTTCGGCATAAACTGGAAAGTGAGCGACGTAGTACAGCACACATGTAGAATTGAAAGTATTCCTCAAGATCATCGTAACATTTCGTCGACGCTTATAGCTCGGTTGCTGTACTCAGAAATAGTACAAGTTAAAGCTATGGAAGCGAAGGCTATTCAGCATAAGGTGTTCACCAGGTTCAAGTACAAAATATCTTATGGCAAAGCTTGGAGGGCTAAGCAGATGGCACTTGAGAAAAGATTCGATCGTTCCTAGACTCATATGACTCAGTTGTTCGGCTCCTCCACACATTGGAGGCCCGTAATCCAGGCACATATGTTGACGTCAAACACTTTTGGATGGAAGAGTTTCCAAACGTAAAGGTGTTGCATCGTGTGTTCTTCTCTTTCGGTGTATGCATAGAAGATTTCACTCACTGTCGACCAGTTATCTGTGTTGATGGTACATTTCTTACTGGGAAGTATAGGGGACAGATCTTGACTGCCATTGGTCAGGATGGCAACAATCAGATCGTGCCACTTGCATTTGCTTTTGTGGAGAGCGAGAACACTGAAAGTTGGACTTGGTTCTTCAGGCTGCTTAAAATAGCAGTAGTAAAAGATAAGCCGAACGTGTGCATCCTTCATGACCGCCATGCTGGTATACTGAACGCCGTCAAGGCACTCACAAACCCTGTGGCCGCGGAAGAAACCCCATGGCTAGACCTGCAGAGTCGTTGGTGCATGCGCCATTTGGGGGCCAATTTTTTCTCACAGTTCCGAGATAAGGCTTTGATGAATCTATTCAAAAAACTATGCAAGCAGAACCAATTCTGGAAATACACATTCATACGTGGTAAGCTTGATGACTTCACTAACCAGCATGTTAGGCAGAGGAGAGCTGCACGAAATGTTGCAGTAGCAGCACATGTGCAACTTGTGGCGCAACAGCTAGCAACCGGACCTCCACCAGCTGAGGATGTACCTGTTGGGTTTTGTGACTTGCCAGGATTTGATCCGCCTGGTGTTAGGAGAAAGACTGGGAGGTTGATTAAAAACTTTCAGCAGTGGATAGAGCACGAGCCTCTTGAGAGGTGGTCTTTGCTGCACGACACTTATGGAGCCAGGTACGGTGTTATGACTACCAACCTGGCTGAAACATACAACTTTGTTCTTAGAGGAAATAGGGCATTGCCACTTACAACCATTGTGGAGGGTATTTTTTAGGGCACAGTCAAATACTTCAGAGAAATACGCCAGAAAGCTCACATGCATATCGTTAACAACCCAAAACACACCTTTTTGTGAGAAGATTACGGAGTACATGGATAGGAAGATGGCAAAAGCTCGTACTCATGTTGTGCAGGCCATAGGAAATCAAGAAAGGAGGTTCGAGGTACGCTTACCTTCTGACAAGTTTGGTTGCGGAAATCAGCTCAGAACGCATGAGGTGAGAATTGGAAATGAACCCCGACCAACATGTGACTGCACATGCAATAAACCAAAATTGCTTCACCTGCCCTGCTCCCATGTATTGGCTGCGTGTGGGCAACTCGGACTGTCAGCCATCTCGTTCGTTTCACCATATTATTTGAACGAGTCTGTGCTTAATACCTGGACCGGTGAAATGGTGGGATTTCGAGCTGTGGGTAATTTTAACACGGTTGACCCTAATGAAAGGCAGTACATCCCCGACCCAAGGCTACTGCGTCCTGGTAGAGGTAGACGACCGTGCAAGCGTATCAGAAATGGTATGGATGAATCTGAAGCCGGAGGCCCGACAGTGCAATGTTTCTTGTGCAATGATTTTGGTCACAGGGACACTGCTTGTACAAAATTCCCACCTACGAATGCTGCTCCGGCAACTAGAGCAGCTGCTCCACGTGGGCGAGGCAGCCGAGGACCAAGAGGAAGGGGAAGAAACTAGGATGTTTTAAATTTGGACTGTGCTTTTATTTGTAATAATGAGGATCAATGTTTTAAAATTGGACTATGTTTTAATCTGTAATATGTGTGGATCAGTGTTTGTAGACAATGTTTTTATCTGTAATATGTGTGGATCAGTGATTTAAATTTGGAGTTTGATTTCATCTGTAATTTGTCTGCATTTGTGGCTAAAAAAGAGGAGGGAGAGGTGGAAAAAAATGGAAGAGCCTCTCGGCCCAGCTTGGGCCGACAGCCTCTTGTCGGCCCAGTACAGGCCGATAGGCCCAGTCGGCCTAGCTCTGGCCGACCAGTTTCTCTGACACGCGCAGAGTCGGCCGACAGCACAAATCGGCCCAGGCCTGGCCGACAGGACCTAATCGGCACAGACCAGGCCGAGGCCGTATTATTTCTGGAAAATCGTTTTTTTGCGTAATATTTTTCGAATTTAATATAAAAATGTATTATTAAAAAAAATTAGCCACTCGGCGGTGGCAATGCGTTGTAATATGACCGAACAACCAGGGGCAAAACCGGAAGAAAAAAGTCGGACGGGAAGAAGCTTTACTGACTTTATTAGTAGGTATAGATAAGTTTAAATTAGTTTGTGTTTGTGGTTTGAGTTCGTGTTCGTGTCGAACCTTGTCGAATCAATATATTTATATTTCCAGTCTATTTATTTTTATTTTTTGATTTTTTTTCATTTCAAAACAGTGCAAATACGTGTTTGCGGCGCGCAACTTTAGCGCTCCTGAAAACCGGATAGTTTTCGCGTGAAAATTTAGCGCGTCTGCTAAAGCAGAACATGCGCCCATTGCGCTAAAACATTATTTTGACGCTGAATTTTTTTAGTGCGTATGTTGGAGATGCTCTTATCTATCAGCTGTGCGTGCGGTGGCGGGCTACACGGAAAGCAATGGTGGGAAGGGAGCAGGGACGGATCCAGGTTCTCGAGCTTGGGTGTTCAAAACTTTTTTTGGGCTACTCTATAAAGGATTCAAATAGCTAACTCAAAACTTTTTTCCCATAGCTAGATGAATCATCGATTCTTTTCCACAATCTAGAGAAGAATTGCCAATCATAATATCTTAAGGTTAGATTGATGTTCCGTAGTTATTTTGCTCAAAACTACAACACCATTGATATTTTGCAATAAACATATGATTTTTTTTCCAAATACTGCACATCCATCGCCCTATATGGATCCGTCCCTGGAAGGGAGGCGCGTGCGCGCTTGGAGCGGCGAGGGAGGGCCGCCGTCTAAACACGAGCGTGGTGGCACGGAGAGGGTGCCCGAGTTGTGAGCTGGAAGGCAACGCAAAGCGGCCGTTCACTTTACGCGTTCGCACGGCCTTTTCCAAAGTTTCTCGGCTGGACTCGGTAGGCATATACTACTTCGCGTAGGCAGAACTTAAACCGGCCAACTTCGTCTGGCCTCTCGATTATCCGACTCCGTGAAAAAGATTTTGTGAATACGCTCAGTTCACTATCTATAGTTTTTTTTAATACTTTCACCACTCTAGAGTTTGTATAGTTGTGTACTGCTCCAAAAGATCAAAAGAACATGGCTCAGCCAAAAGCAGATTTGCGAGTACGTTCACGAGCATGAGAATCCCTTTGCGAGTCAGTCGTGCATACTTATGTAGTCCCTCCGTCTATAAAAGATGTCTCAACTTTACTTAAATGTGCATGTATATACACACTAAACTATATTTAGATACATGCAAATTTAGACAAAGGTGAGACATCATTTTATTGACGGAGTGAGTAGTATTTTTAAAGGATCATGACCAGTAGTTATACTGCGATATATTAAGTGCGTATGTTCAACACATTCGAGAAAATATGGTCATTGTGAACTGCATAAAAGAAAAGGTTAATTATATACTTTTATTTCTAGCTTGATATCCCAGTGGAGTGGGGCTATACCTTGCCATATCCCGACCGGCACGGCCCTACCATAGAATTCTTGGACCGGGTCAGGTCAGGGTCGTTTCGGCGGCAGAGAAGAGAAGAGAGATTGTGTCGCGACAAGGTGGAGAAAAACGTGAAGAAGAGAGGCAAAAACATGGTTGCTTCTCAATACCGGTTATACTCAACGTACCAGTTTACACATTGTTATTTTTTTACAAATTGCTTGTGATACAAGTCCACATGATAAAGTTGATGATTATACACTAGAAACATGTATGTGATTCATACTAGACGGTTTTCATTGTTTTCGCACATAGCAACATAAATGTCATTTCATCAGGAAACTTTGCACGCAGGCAAAACATTTGCATATGTTTGTCACCACTTTTTTCAGATTTGTTTTTAATTCTTTCACAGTTTTGTTTTAAATTTCCTGCTCGGTCAGAAGTATATGAGCTCGAGAGTTGTTTTGAATTTCATCTTGGAACCAATATACTTATTTCGCCGCACCCCTTGCCACATATCGGGCAACATACGACCCTCCATGTTGCTAAATAGTATTACTTCCTCTGTTGGTCACTTTGCCAATAAAAGTTAGAGAGATAATAGTCTAACCTCTATAAAACAACTTTGGAAACCATGAAGAAGGATAACGTATATAACGCCATATTTGTAATAATATAGTTTATTCATAAAAAAATACGCTTGTGGACAAATATCTTCCTTCCATACGGTTGTGGAACCGATTCTAGTAACTCACTTTCGAGGGGCTAAGACATGGGGCTTATTTACGCGAGTAAGCCTAGCAAGGACCAAGATATCTCTTACGAGGAAGAAGGAAGATCATGCAGAGACTTAATCACGTCTTAATTAGCGCATGTGAACCTAATTCCGGGATTTTTCTCAAATTTATTAGGAGCCCAATAAACCGGATCAGAGGGAGTATATATTATTTTAGTCTCTAGCCAAGAGTTTTGGTAATAAGCGAAAACCAAAAAGGGTTTACCCTCAGTTTCCAAACATGAATGGATTCTGGTCCCACGCCGCCCTCTCGAAGAGCTTTGATCTTTAAAATAAATATGGTCCTTTCATTTTTCATGCTTTCCTATTCGTTTGCTAGTTTTTCTCTTTTTGGATATGTAGAAAACCTGCCAAGGATCAAATTTATCTGGTACTCAGAATTGACGACCAACTTTGTTTGGTATTATGGTTTTGTTTACCGTCGTGTAATTAAGTCGGTTGTAATCCTCTCTAGCATATTTGGTCCCACTAATCCTTAATGTAGTATGGTGCTTAAATTTGCCAAAAAATCTCGCTTTATTTACAAACAAGCCCCCCCCCCCTCCCCGCCCCGCCTCAAATTGAAGCACACACATATGTGAGCACTTCCCCCAAATAAAACAAATGGATTTAATATCGATAATTCAAGAAACTTGGTCTCAAGAGCTCCGTAAGGTAAAAGAAAACACATATACCCTGCCTTGCTGGCCTTGGGACCAACTTGATAAAAAAGTTCAATTTATAGAACATACAATTCAATCGATGAATGCGACACAAAAATTCAATTGGGATAATTGCGGAATAAAATAGGAGGAGATTTAGGGGTACGACCATAACGTCGGCCTAACCACTATTGAAAGTAAGACAAATTTTTCTCACATGCCTCAGCTAGAATGTTCCTGTCATCCATATCCACACTCGTCCTACTTTTTCCTCAACCTTCCGAGTCCTTCTAAACATTATCATACTTTTCTCCGATTTTTTATATTTTGAACAAACAAATCATATAAAAGTGATATTATAAGGATATATACCTGTACTATAAATATTGACTTTTCCATATCTTACTGTTTTCTAGTTTTTCTTAGATTATTTTAAATATATTTTTTGGGATTTCAATTTGTGATGATTTTTCTTTTATTATTGACAACATTATCATGTGTACATGTATATATCCTCCATAGCTAACCTAATCTTTTAGTAGGCCATTTACGATTAAAAACATCTTTACCTATTTATACTAATTTTTTTTCAGTTGGTCATAAATCTATTTATAAGGCATGTTGTTCTTATTGATTGATTAAAATCCTTCATTGTAGTACCAAATTACTATTTTTAGATAAAACCAACTAAATTAATGACTTATAGACACTCATGTACATTAAGTTAGACATTTGTCTTCTAGTTCGATTATTAATAGTTACAAATGATTACCTAGTACTTAATTGAAGTTTTTCAGTTTTTTAAGAAAACAATATCTAGAATGGGATGTTTAAGATACTCCGTTGATACAACGTGTATCTTTATGTAAATCTAGACATACCATTATTATCCTATTACAGTTGTTCATGTATTTTTTTCCATAGTATTCTTAAATATTTGCAAAACTTTTACAAAAAAATTTAGAGTGTAAGAATCTTGCAAACACTTGGCAGAGGTTTCTAGAGTATAATACTATGAAGTTTATATGAAACTAAATAGGTAGCTGTAAGATCTAAGAAGTACAAACAATTACTTATTCCCCGAATCCCACCTTATGCTCTCATTTCGGTAGGAATAGAATAATTAGGTAGCGGACAAGTGTGTTTTGTGATGGATTTTGTTAATAATGTAAAATACGTTTAAATCTCTAATAAAAATTAATGTTAAAAATATGGGATTGCTAGATATGAAAGGCAAATGAAAAATAAAGGTGTAAATTTGACTATTTAGAAAGAAACAATAAAGAATCGTTATTGACTATTTTTTAATAGTGATTAAAAAGAACTTTCTCTTGGAACTATCACCTCTTTCATTGTCTTGTTTTCCTATTGTCTACACTTGTCTTGGCACTATCACAAAAACAACTAATAGTTGTTTTCCCAAGACGGACTTTCCTGGTTTTATGGAAACTCTGTTTTATCAAGTCGCGTTTTACTTACTCTAGCCAAACAGAATTTATTTTGTTAGGCGGTTATTTTGACTTACGTAAAACTAGTTTGGCTAATATCCCGTATCCGAACAAGCCCAAGTGTCCCTGTTGAGGATGCTAAAGTCGGCAGTCTATCACTCTAGGACTCTACTATCTCACTCACGACGCCCTCTACATGCCAACATCGACCACACGTCGTTGTCAATCAGGCTGTAAGTGGAGTCGGGCCGTCCACAGCGCCCCTAAGCCGTCCCCACTTTAGCCTGTTAGTGGACGCCCATGAGCAGATCCTGTGAGTTGTTGGGCAGCCGCCACTAACCATTTGCCCAACTAAGCCCACCTACTCCTTCTACTCGGAAACAACGGCTCCCTTTTCTTCGCTGGTTACTCGCGAAACACACCAATCGAAAACAACCGCTCCCTTTTCTTCGCTGCGCCTCGACCATGGCTGCCGCCGGCACCGGCGAACAGGTGTGGCCTTGGAAGATCTTCCATGTGTGAGCCCGGTGTTGAGCGCGTCGCGGCCGACGGACCCCGTCACATCCAGACACCCATCTCCATTAACACCACCTCCGATGGCGGCGGCCGGATAAAGCGGCGCGACGGACCGGCCGTCGGGCCATACAGGATGCCTAGCTCGCCGCCCACTTCCAGCGCATCTGGGCACGGGCGCCGCGGCCGCCATGAGCGCCGTCGGCAGAGGAAACAAGCAGAATTGACCAAACGACGAGCTGCTCTATGCTTGACTTCCGGGTTCCGGCTGTTGTTTAACGGGTTTAGTTGGGTTTGACGGATGCCGTGGGAATTAGACGGGAATTAAGTGGCCAATATCCTAGTACTGTTTAATCTATGGGGCACAAACGGCAAGTCGACGGACAGCCGTGGGTGTGCCCACTTACAGGCCTAGTTGTCAATGGCACTCGTCTGGCCATCCACGAATGAGATGATCTTCTGGCATCAAAGATGTCTAAAATTCATACGTCCACTAAGCAGAAATAAGATGTCCACGATTATCATCAGCAAAATGCTGGCGCTATCCAAACATCGCAGCCAAAATCTGGCCATCACATCGTAGTGGAATGTGACTGTGTGACAGTAACCAGACCAGAGTCTCCGTCGCTGCCAACCACACTCACCGCCGTGCTACTCTACTGTGCGGCTGCGCCCAACTCGCATGCTCCGAGCTTCCCAACCAAGCAAACCCCACGCCAACCCCCACCACGCGGTGAACTCCACCCAAGCCGAGGTCCCCGCCGCAAAACCCCAGCCCCCTCGCCGCCGCCGCTGTCCCTGCCACCAGGTCCCGACCTCCCCAACTGTCTCGCTCCAATGCGACGGCGGCTCCCGCCGCCGCCGTCGCCTCCCATGGCCGCCCTCCTTTCCCAAACCCTACCCACGCTCCTCCTCCTCCAGCTGCTGCTCATGACGGCCGTTCAAGCTTACGGCGGAGGCGGCGGCGAGCGGGAGGCCCTCTTAGCTTCAAGGCGGCCGTGACGGCGGACCCGGGCGGGCTCCTCCGCGACTGGTCCCCGGCGTCGCCCGACCACTGCCTCTGGCCGGGCGTGTCCTGCGGCGCCTCCGGCTCGGTCGTGTCCCTCAACTCTCCTCGTCCCCGGGCCGCCGCCTCTCGGGCGCGCTCTCCCCGTCCGTCGCGGCGCTGCGGGCCTCCGCGTGCTCGCGCTCCCCTCCCACGCGCTCTCGGGCCCGCTCCCCGCCGCGATCTGGTCCTGCGCCGCCTCCGCGTCCTCGACCTCTCCGGCAACGCCCTCCAGGGCGAGATCCCGCCGTCGCTCGCCTGCTCCGCGCTGCGGACGCTCGACCTCGCCTACAACGCGCTCAACGGCTCCCTGCCCGCCGCGCTCGGCTCGCTCCCGGGCCTGCGGCGCCTGTCGCTCGCATCCAACCGCCTGGGCGGCGCCATCCCTGAAGAGCTGGGTGGTGCGGGCTGCCGTAGCCTGCAGTTCCTCGATCTCTCTGGGAACCTCCTCGTCGGCGGCATCCCCCGGAGCTTGGGGAACTGCAGCAAGCTGGAGGCGCTGCTGCTGTCGTCCAACCTGTTGGACGACGTCATCCCGCCGGAGATTGGACGGCTCAGCAATTTGCGGGCTTTGGATGTGTCGAGGAACAGTTTGAGCGGCCCTGTGCCGGCCGAGCTTGGTGACTGTGTTGAACTTTCAGTGCTAGTGCTGTCTAATCCTTATGTTCTGGTTGATGGTTTGAATGCGTCAGATGATGGGGATGTTGAGGACTTCAACTATTTCCAAGGAGGGATTCCAGATGTTGTCTCTGCGTTGCCAAAGCTGAGAGTTTTATGGGCGCCAAGGGCTACTCTGGAGGGGGAGCTGCCGGGGAATTGGAGTTCTTGCCAGAGCTTGGAGATGGTAAATTTGGGAGAGAATCTGTTCTCTGGTGGAATCCCTAAAGGTCTGTTGGACTGCAGGCACCTGAAGTTCTTGAATTTGAGCTCGAACAAGTTTACAGGTGCAGTTGATCCATCATTCCGTGTTCCTTGCATGGATGTATTTGATGTCAGCGGAAACGGGCTGTCTGGCTCGATTCCAGTGTTTCCCTCAAAGGACTGTCCTTCATCTCAGCTCCTCCCATTTGATGACTTGGTGTCAGAGTACTCTTCCTTCTTTGCATATCAGGCGATTGCCGGCTTCGTTTCATCTTCAGCAGCCATGGCTACAGATTTGACGAGTTACCATAGTTTTGCCAGGAACAATTTTACTGGGACAGTTACGTCCTTGCCAATTGCTGCCGAGAAGCTGGGAATGCAGGGGGCCTATGCTTTCCTGGCTGATGGGAATAATCTTGCCGGTGAGTTGCTACTTGGCCTATTCAGTAAGTGCAACAGTTCAAGGGGTTTCATTGTGGATGTTAGCAACAACCTGATAACAGGAGGGATTCCCGCCGAGATTGGGTCATTGTGCAGTTCTCTTGTTGTTCTTGGTGTGGCTGGTAACCGCCTTTCTGGTTTAATACCAACAAGTATTGGACAGTTGAATTATCTTATCAGCTTGGATTTGAGTAGGAACCATCTTGGTGGTGAAATTCCTACTTCTGTGAAAAACTTACCACATCTGGAGCTCCTCTCCTTAGGTCATAACCTTCTAAATGGAACTATTCCAAATGATATTAATCAGCTGCACTCTCTTAAGGTTTTGGACCTGTCCTCAAACCGCCTCGCAGGAGAGATCCCTCGTGCACTTGCTGACTTGGCAAATCTCACTGCCCTCATACTAGATAATAATAGACTTACTGGGAAGATACCAGCCGAATTTGCTACTGCAGCATCTCTTACCATGTTTAACGTGTCATTCAACAACTTGTCTGGTCCAGTGCCAACAAATAGCAGTGCAATTGGATGTGACAGCGTCATTGGGAATCCTTTGCTACAATCTTGTCATACTTATACCCTGGCGGTTCCGTCTGCTGCTCAGCAGGGTCGTGCTCTGAATTCAAACGACACCGACACGGCACCCGGATCCACAAAATCAAGGAGGAAACAGTTCATTCAATGCAATTGAAATTGCTTCGATAACATCTGCAACAGCTATCGTTTCAGTCCTTCTTGCTCTGATTGTACTATTTATTTACACCAGAAAGTGTGCACCCTGGATGTCAGCTCGATCATCTGGAAGAAGAGAAGTTATAATCTTCCAAGAAATCGGCGTGCCGATCACTTATGAGACTGTTGTTCGAGCTACTGGAACTTTCAACGCAAGCAATTGCATTGGAAGTGGGGGTTTTGGAGCCACTTACAAAGCTGAAATTTCACCTGGAGTGCTGGTAGCTATAAAGAGGCTCTCTGTTGGGAGATTCCAAGGAGCGCAACAATTCCATGCTGAGATCAAAACTCTTGGGAGATTAAGACATCCCAATCTTGTTACCTTGGTAGGTTACCATCTTGGTGAGTCTGAAATGTTTCTCATATATAACTACTTGCCTGGAGGAAATCTTGAGAGATTCATACAAGAGAGATCAAAGAGACCAGTAGACTGGAAGAGGCTGCACAAGATTGGTTTGGACATTGCAAAAGCACTTGCTTATCTGCATGACACTTGTGTTCCTAGGATCCTTCATCGTGACGTGAAACCAAATAATATTTTGTTGGACACTAACCATAATGCTTACCTCTCAGACTTCGGACTGGCAAGGCTCTTGGGAAATTCAGAAACCCATGCAACCACTGGTGTAGCTGGAACTTTTGGTTATGTTGCTCCAGAGTATGCAATGACTTGCCGTGTTTCAGATAAAGCCGATGTGTATAGCTATGGTGTTGTACTGATGGAGTTAATATCAGACAAGAAGGCCTTGGATCCATCATTTTCTCCTTACGGTAATGGGTTTAACATAGTTGCTTGGGGTTGCATGCTGCTCCGTCAAGGCCGTGGTCGAGAATTTTTTGTCGATGGTCTGTGGGACGTGGGACCACATGATGACTTGATAGAGGTATTGCATTTAGCAGTGATGTGCACTGTTGAATCGCTCTCTGTAAGACCAACTATGAAGCAAGTTGTTCAACGGCTAAAGCAACTTCAGCCTCCAATACGTGAACACAGATAAGGGTGCATGCTTCACATAGTGAACACGTAGAAGGTACAGATAACTGTAACTTGGGGCCCTTGATGAGTTTTGTTCTACTCATTTGTTTAACTAGATTTTATCTTGTAGATGCCAGCTTTGTATAATAGAGTTCTCCACTTAATTGCCCACTAATGTATCTGCAGATAAGATGAGCAGATGTAGATTAACAATATTAATTCTAAAGATTTCATTTATGATTGGCCGACTCCATGTTATTGTATAGCTCTAAAGATTCTTCAGTGTGTTAATGTCAATGCAAGAGAATGCATTCACAAAAGTTTGATGTCCTCATGCAAATTCAGCATACACAATCTGCCTAAGTGTTGGTATAAATATATATCTCATCGTTTGCTTATAATGTTTTCGGTTGTGAACTTATATATGTAGAAATGTACTGATGTATTAATTCAGCAAGTAGACATTATGTACAGCAACCAGGAGCAGCAAGATGAATTTGCAACTTTTGGTTTAGTTGACACCTTTGTGTCTTTGTCACTAGCTTGTAGCTCCTCTTGTAAGAAAGATCAATAGTGCAACCATAAAGCTATACCACACCCATTTCGACTTGTTGGAGGTCCATTCAAGAAACATGGCAACTCTCATTAATTGAAGGAAAATGTAAAGAAACATGGCCTGCTATTGTTGCTACTCCGTAGTAGCTTACTGTAACTGAGAACGGGTGACACCCATCACATTCGCGAGGTCCAGGTTTTGCTTCTGAAGAAGTGGAGGGCTCATCCTCTTCAGAGTTTCGCTTTTTGCCTGTACTGCACTATTTTTTCAGCAGCGCCATGCATTTGAGTGTTACAATCTCCGATGGAAATTTCTGGTCCGTAAATCTGTTAGCGTCACTACGGAAACAACCTTGGATCTGATCTTCTATAGAAGATTTTGAGATCACTCTGTTTTTATTTGCTCTCATGTAACTAACCGGTTGACTGGGTGTTAGTGGAATCAAATCAATCCTGAGAAGAAAAACACAGCCAGAGCACAACAAAAGAAAGCAGTCCCAGTGTATTGAATCGATGTATCGCTAATACAAAATCCTGAGATTAATTGATCCCACAGTAACCAACTTAAGAAGTAGAAGAACCGGGAGAACCAAGTTTCTATCTAGACTGAACTTGTAGCTAGTACGTTTGTACCGTCTCCGGATCAGTTTCTCTTCTTGGTGGTCCATTCCTGGAAGCGGCGGAGGCTGGCCGGGAAGTCGGTGAAGAGGCCGTCGACGCCGACGTCGTTGAGCCAGTAGTCGTACTCAGCATAGGGGTCCTGCCTGAAGTTGTAGTGCAGGAAGCGGTTCTCGTTCCGGTACGTGTAGGGGTGCACCTGCAGGCCCCTGGCGTGAGCCATGGCGACTAGGTCCGTCGGCGTCGCCAGCCTGTTGTCCTTCGTCGGCGGCACCACCGTGTCCTTCCACGGCCCTATCCCGACGACGAACTCCTTCATGTAGTCGAGGTACTCGTCGGAGGTGATCTCGTCGTAGGACTGGTTCGTGTCCTCCGTGCGAATCGTCACGTCGTCGACGAGGAACACCTTGGGCGAGTCGATGAGGTCGGCGGCGTAGATGAGTGACGTCGGCGCGAAGGACTGGATGAAGACGGGCTTCGCCAGCCATGGCTTGGTCATGTACTTACCGCCGTACCCGTACTTCTTCAGCGTCGCGATGAACTTGTCCTCGTACTTCTTCCCGTCCGCCCACTTCACCTGCATTATTGTCATCGATCGATGCAGAGTTCATCGCACATTAACAAATCAGGATATAGGAATGAAATGCTATGATGCTTGTTGGGTTAAGTCATGCGTACGTGCTGGTTGACGAACACGGGGCTCTTCATCTCCGGGTAGATCCCGACGACCCTCTTGGCGTTCAGAGCGATGTTGATGAACTCGTCGAAGGTGATGATGGGAGAAATGCCTGCAAACAAAACAAATCAAGCACATTAATCTAAGCAATGGTCTGTCGATTCAGCGGTTAATCGGATCACCGTGATCCATGTACTGATGTACATACCATTGTGTGATTGTTCACGGAATGACCATCTCTGCTTCGCCCTCAACGTCTTCAGCTCCGCCAACGTGAAATCAGCTGCGAGAAATCAGGAGCAGTTCGTTGGAGATTAACTTATCGTCGCTACAGATCAGGTCGACGGTTACGATATTATGGATCGACAGATGCAAGGTGCGTACTGATGAAGTATCCGGTGACGTTGGCCCACTGCACCTCGAGCGTGCGGCGGCGGCCGGCGAACTCCTTGTGGTCGGCGACGTCGGTGGTGTCGTCGAGCGTCATGTCGTGGAAGCAGACGAGGTGGCCGTCCTTGGTGGCCGCGATGTCCGCCTCGATGAAGTCGGCGCCCTCCTCGATGGCGCGCATGTACGCCACCGCCGTCTCCTCGGGGAGCTCGCCGTTGGAGCCCCTGTGCGCGATGTTGAACGGCCGCGACGTCTGCAGAGGCTGCTTCGCAGTCGCAGCTCCGACCAGCGGCCGCGCCGTCACGCCGCCGCACGCGCACCCGAGGACCAGCAGCGCCGCCGTGACGACGATCCCTGCAGACGCACACACGCATTCGAAAGCATGTCAGACATGTATACATGAGGATTTGATTCGCGCCGGGATCACCAGGGAGGCCGGAGGCGTGTGCACGTACATAGGGAAGCCATTATTCCGTTCGGCGACGGCGAGCGTTCTAGATTGGCGGCGTGGCGCTACAGCCCCGCCGGCCTTAGGTGGTGGTGGACTGGTGGTTAGTTTGGATTGCGGCGACGCCGAATGTACCGTACATATATAAGCACCAAACTTAAAAGGAATATCCCATATTTTTTTTTTCTCGAAATTTCGAAATTAAGGAATATCCCATATCCTAACAAACAAGATCTTGGGTTGTTTGGATAGTCTACATAATCTGTTCCATAAATTGTTGGGAAACTCTCCGTCCCATCCGCTACAGGTAGTGATAATTTCGACGCGCGGATGTGGTGCTGCACGCTGAAGAGACGAACCACGTTCCCAAGCAGATGGGCCAGGTTTGATATCCAGCTCAGCATTCCGTAAAAATGCCGCCAAAACATTCCGTACGCTTAGCGTTTGTTGATTCATATTTCTTAGAGAATAGCTTTTTTGCAGTAGAAATTGGTGTTGTTCAACCATCGATACCCGAACGTAGCGATTCATGTGGGTGATCTTAGGGTGTGCTCAGTTCCAGAACGAGGTGGAATGGAATGGAACGGTTCCGCACCTAGAACCCGTTCTCGTGTTCGGTTAGACAAAAGGATGGAACGAAGTGATTCCTCGAAACGGAATATTCCGTGTAGATGCGGAACGCACCCGTCCGGCCGAATCGGCCGGACGAGGTGGAACGCGTGCGATTAGCCCTCTCACCTCTCTCTCACCTCTCCTAATCCCTCTCCTCTCACCTCTCTCTCCGGTTCCTCGCGATTGGGAGGCGGAGGCGGTCAGCGGCGGTGGCCACCAGTCAAGCGCGGGCTCAGCCAGGCGCGGCGACCACGGCCCGAGGCGGCGCGGCGAGCGAGATGGAGATCGCGGCGACCACCGGGAGGTCGGCGGATGCGCTCGGCCAGGCGCGGCGGCCACGGCCAGGCACGGCAGCGACCACGGCCAGGCGCGGCGGCCACGGCCAGGCACGGCGGCGACCACGGCCAGGCACGGGGGCGACCACGATCCGTCTCCTCCGCGGTCAACGCCGCCGTCCGTCCTCCTCTGTGCTCGCCGCCCATGGCCTCCTCCGTCCCTCTCCTTCGTGCTCGCCGGCCGCCCTCCTCCGTGACTCCGTCCCTCTCCTCCGGGACGGCGCGCGACGGCCAGCGGCGCGGGAGGCCAGCAGCGCGGAGGCCAACGTCGCGACGGCCAGCGGCGCGGAGGCCAGCCCTCCCGCGGCGGTGCCGGAGGTCAGCCGGGGCAGGGCCCTCCCGGAGCGGCGGCCAGCCAGCCGGAGGTCAACGCCGTCCTCTCCGCTTAATTGAGTGTTTAGGGAATGTTTAGATTAATTGGACATTTAGATTATTTAGACTCTAATTAATTGAATATTTAGACTAATTTGTTTCGGTTCCATTCCACCTTCTTCAAATCAACCGAACATGAGAATGAAATTGGTTGGGATGAATGGTTCCATTCCATTCCACTTCATCCGAAAACTGAACACATCCTTAGAGTATCCTCTTCTCTTTTAGTCCGAGAAGTGAACTAACTTTTTAATGACATCATCATTTTGAAGAAATTAGTTTTTCTTCAAGGATACTCCCTGACAGTAGGGGTGGGCATAAAAACCGAAAACCCAAACCAAAAAACCGAGACCGAAACCGAAATGACCGAAACTGAAAAACCGATAAAAAATTGGGTAGCGGATTAAAAAAGACCGTAATTTGTCCCTAAAAGGTGCATCAAATTTCATACAAGAAGAGGCCAAGACAGCCGATACAACACCAAATGCATGGCAACCACGATACAAACGCACACCACGCTAGACGGTAAACAACACACACTCTACAACGACCCGACGAAGAGAACTCGCCTTGCCCAAAATCTTACCAAAGGTGAGGACAAGGGAAACTAAGCAACCGGACCGCGTCACGATCAAAACGAGACACCACCACCGCATGACCCTGACTCCAAGGCTTGCCGGATCAACGTACCACTCTTCATATGCCTAGAGGGGGCAATCGGCAAGAAGTTGGCAGGATCCAACCAGACTAGAGGAAGACGAAAGAAGCGCCTAGCATGATGTACATTATGTCCCCGAGGCTCAAGTCCTGGGCAGCGACCAACACCCCCACCCCATCTCAAATCACAACAGCCTCACTCCGGGTAGCCTTGACAATGTCTTCAAGAAGATCACGACGCCGTGGCGCCTGGTCCGATGAACCAAACCTAGGGTTTCCCCTGGCACCCGAGGAGAGGAAGGCACGATCCAGGGCCTAGACCACGCCCCCAAGGAGGTAATGGCGCCTGCAGGCGTTGTCGTGACCAGCATCGCTCATCTTCGAGCTAGGATTTCACCCGGCCATAGTTCGTGCCCCCCAAAACGCTCGACTGGAACCGGCGGACAATGAAAGGCGCCGGCTTGAGACATCACAGCGGGAAGGAGAGCGCACCGCCGGTCTCATTCATCGAGGAAGAGAGGCACTACACTATCGGCTCCATGATCAACGACCATGGGCTCGAAGGAGGAGGCCCCCATGGCAGCCGACCACCATCATTGATGCACCAACGCTCCGAACTCAAAGTCCCCAAGCCATCCGCGCTCCCACACGCCGGCTGCGCACTCCGCAGCTGCGCCCTGCACAGGCCCGCGTAGACCTAGATCGGGCCCAACCGCCAATCGTGACCACGGGCAGGGGGACGTGCCCCTTGCGAGGCAGCCACCACCGCGGCCCTGACCACTGCCACCACATGCCACTTTTCGGTAATCTTGCTCCATTGCAAGCATGGTCCCATCTCTAGGGATGTAAATGGACAGGTAAACGACGCCGCATTGTACATTTAATTAACTGGTTACATACGGCATTTTCCATTTAATTAGCTGGTCACCTACCGCATTTTCCGGGAGAAAGACTGGCGTCGTTTAGCTGACCACTTACATCCCTACCCATCATTGATCTGATCGCATAAGCTTCCATAACCATAGCATTTCGCATAAGCTTCCATAACCATAGCATTAGGTGCAGTGGCGGAGCTAGCAATTTGTCGAAGCCGGGGCACACAAGAAGCAAAATATTTTATTTGGTCTACGGAAAACCAAAACTCAAATATTTTGACCATTTAACACATGTTATGTCAAAATAAGCGCATTAAACCGATGTTTAAACGTAGTCTTCAATAGATCTTGTGTACACGAGCTGAATTTCACATCACTAATACTAATTTTAGTCTTAAAATTCAGCGATTGTCCAACACAAACAAGCAAAACCTGTAATTCTGTGAAAAGCCGTAGGGGCATTGGGCCAGTCTGGAGTAGTGAAGTGAATAGAACAAATAGTGGGCTTGCAGTCTGCTACGGAGGCCCAGGCAGGTACCCATCTGGCCCATTGACGAAAAAGAGGTATTTTTCAGCACGGAATGCCTGGCCGTTGGACGCCGTCGAAGCTCTCAGCTAATCATCCATGCGGCAGCACTGAGCACGGCAAAATCGACACTGTTGACCTCTAACTCAAACTATAACACAAAATGAAACTCGGCCGAAACTATTTCACGGCTCTGACCCTTTTAAGTAGCGCCCAACGATCAGGCGCTACTCTCTACAGCATAGCGCCTCGTGATCAGGCGCCACACATGTTGCCAGCGTGGCGAGTCGGGGCCACGCGGGGCCCAGTTCTGGCGGTATAGCGCCTCATGATCAGGCGCTATGGTGCGATCATGTAGCGCCTGATCACAAGGCGCTACACTACTCGTATTAGTCAGCCGCGACGCGCCCCCGTCCCCAGCCCTAGCGCGCATTACCCATCCACCCAAGCAGAGGAACATGGCGGCGGCGGCGGTTCTCTCTCCCCTCTCTAATCCTTCACCAAATCCACTCCGATTTGAAGAGAAAAGCGAGGGGATTTCGTCCCCTGACTATGGCTAACTGGCATGCCTTGTCTTGTTCCAGCGAGGGCGAGTCCCTCCTCTCGGTAAGCCTTTTTGTAGGATTTAATTTCACTCCTCTTTTTTAGGGGTATGTTTGAATGCAATTCGTCCATTTAGGTCTTGTAATCTTGATATCTTGTACCGATTAGGAGTTGCCCGACCGTGATTGTGCCCCTGATACTTGCGAGGACCCCACTTTCTTCGGTATAGCGCCGGATGCTCCTTCGTTTTGCCGCGTCCACAAGCTCGCCCCTCGGAAGTGTGTTGCATTCGAAAGCTTCGACACTGACCGGCGTTTCTACATGTGTTCTGTCGAAGATGTAAGTAGAAGGAGCGTCATAATAGATGTTTCTATTGAAAATGGTCTTGTAAATCGCTAATTTTGTGGTATCTCATTTCTAGGAGGCAAAGAACTGTGGTTTTGTGTCTTGGGTAGATGCCGAATGGCTAGAAGCTGCGAAGACTGTTGGAGATGTATCATGACAGCAACGGTGCTAGAATTGATGAGACGCTTGCGAATGCAAAGCTACTAAAGAAGGTGGCAGATGAGAAGAACAAGATTGAGAAGAAGTACAACTATATGGTAGACGAAGTGAACAAATTCATCAATGACACAAGAATGGAGGCCATAGAGAAAGAGGAAGGACATGATCATATGAAGCAGCAGATGGCGATAACAATTGAACTCTTGCAGAAACAGGTTCGTGAGCTGAAATTGGTGCAGAGAAAACAAGATGGTGCCATGAAAGAGAAGGAGCAGCAGTGGGAGAAAGAAAAGAGGGACCTTAAGGACGAGAAGAAAAAGCTAGAGTACCAGTTGTTTGATCTATGTAAGGCAAATAATGCTAACAAGGATAAGATCAAAAGGATGAAGAAAATATGTGATGAGTAGTTGTGTGGAGATTTAGAATTGTGTGGCTAATTATAGCATTATGGTACTTTGCTAGATGATGTGGTCATGAAGTTGTTGTCATTATTTCGAACTAAGAAATTTGAAGAAGTTGTTGTTATTATTAAGTTGTTCTATGAATAGGTAGAATTGTTGTATGTTTTCATTATTGATGTATGTTTTGTTCATTGCTGTATACTCCCCTTGCTCTGTAAATTTTTCAAAATTTGCCTAATTATGGTGGGGTAGAGCCTAGTGTCAAGGCGCTATGGCACTGTTATTATCTAGACCAGAGAGTAACAGAAAGCCCAGCGTAGGAAGGCTGCAGGAAAATTCTAAGTAGATGTGTCGCTCCTTACCATGAGGCGCTATACCCTCTGTTAGTATAGCGCCTTGCCATAAGGCGCTACACACTGACTTAGAATTTTCCTGCTGGATTCCTTCGCTGGGCTCTCTGTTACTCTCTGGCCCAGGCCATATAGGAGGCATAGCGCCTTACCCTGAGGCGCTATGCCTCCAAACTGGGCAAAGTTCGATAAATTACAGAATATTGGTGGAATTGAAAGCAATTCAGCACTACAACTTACGAATACACAGAGTTCACAGGAACTGCATAATAACAACAAGTTCATACAATCTCAAAGTTCACCACTACATCGAATAGCAAAGTCGAAATGACAAGAAGGTTCAAAATAAAATCCACATAGTGGAGTCCCGGCGATCATGTCATAGTTCACAACATGAAGAGCACGACATAGCTCTATTATGTCGAGCTAGGACCATTTCCCTTGTCTTTCCTTTTGGATGTGCACACCTCTTCCTCCTCCTTCTCCCTTGCAAGACGAGCCTCACGTAGCACCCTCTCCCGGAATATCTTGTTCTCCCTCTCTCTCTTTGCGTTCGCAATGGCATCATTCTTCCGCCACCTCGCCTTGAAATCCTCATGACGTTGCTTCTCCGCTTCTTTGTGCTTCTTGTCTTGACGACGTTGATACTCCCGATACTCAAAATGCATTTTTTGCTTCCTTGCCCGTTCCGCTTCATCCTCTTCTTGCTTCTTCCTCCTCTCCTCCGCCGCATCTTTTTTTTTTGAAACTTTTATGACAGTAGGAAAGGCTCCTACTGCCTCTATATTAAAACACCCCTCAGGAGGGCCAGGAGTAATTACATGGACAGATTATGAATTTACATAATGAGGGACTCTAGCTACTTATAAATCAGCAGAAAAAGAGTTTATAAAGGAATGCTTGTTCTCCTTAGTCCTATGAACCAAAAGGAGAAGTCAGTTTTGAATCTTGCTTTCCAGGAGCAAATGTCAGGGGTGATCCCATTGAAGTAAAAGTCATTCCTCTCCTTCCACAGGCTCCAAGTAGCCACTGCAAAAATGTCCATGAACATGGCCCTGTTCCATTGGTCTCTGGCATAAGCAATTAGTTGCAGTCTGTCCAGAGTATCATCAGCAGGGATCGTGAAGCCCAAGGCCTCCCAGCAATCTGCAGCAAAAGCACATTTGAAGAAGAGATGTTCCACGGTCTCTTCTACATTAGCATTGCACATGGAGCAGCCAAAATTATTCCCAATGTTGTAGTGTCTCCTTCTCAGCATATTCCTGGTATTCAATCTGTCAGAGAGCAAGAGCCAGCAGAAGAATTTTATTTTCGGTATACACTTTGTTTTCCATAACCAGTTGAAGGAGATATGTGGAACAATATCTCTAAAGCAGAATTTGTAGTATTTATTTGCTGAGTAAGTATCAGAGCCCCAAACATAAGTCCATTGGTCACGCTCCCCTGATGTTAGAGATATCTGATTGGTGGCTATCTGAGCCTGCCTGAGTTCCATCAGAGCTTGGGGAGAGATAGGCAGAGCAAAGTTTTCTGACAGAGAGGTGGTTGTGAGGAATGCTTTAGCAGAAACATCCTCATTTAGGGCAAATGAAAAGGCTCTCGGGTAATTTTCTGATGCAATACCCTCTCCCCAGGGGTCTTTCCAAAACAGAATGGAATCCCCTGTTCCAATAGTGCAATGGGAACTATAGATAGGTGATAATTTACAGACATCTTTCCACCAGAATGAGCCACAGCTATCAGTTGCATGCGGAACTGAGTTGGTATAGTATGCTTGCCAGATCAGTGTAACCCAAGGAGTGTCCACCTTATTATAGAACTTGTGTAAATATTTTAAGAGTAGTGCCTCATTCTGTACCTTTAAGTTGAGGATGCCCATTCCTCCTTTATCTTTAGGTCGACAGACTTTCTCCCAGGCAATTAAAGAATTGCAGTGCTCCCCATCTTCTGTCTTTTTATTCCACAGGCAATGTCTTCTGATTTTATCCACATGCTCAAGAATTTTAGGATGAATTTTTAGGGCATACATGGAAAAGGTAGTAATAGAAGTGAGCAGAGTATTGATAACAGACACTCTCCCACTGTAGGACATCATCATAAAATTAGCAGTCATTGCTCTCTCAATTCTGTCCACAAGTGGCATTAGATCCTGCACAGTAGGCTTGGTAGTGCCAAGTGGGAGTCCAAGATAAGTGAAAGGCATAGCACCAATGTCACATCCAAGCATACTTGCAATTCCAGCTGCTCTCTGAGCACTCACATTAATTGGGATCATCACTGACTTGTGGTAATTAATTTGCAATCCAGTTGAGTTTGCATAAGTATCAAGAATTTCTTTCATTTTGGCCACTTGAATCAGGCAAGCTGGCATGATTATGAGGGTATCGTCCGCATATTGTACCACTGGGTAATCCATCCCAAAATCAGGTGAGAAGGGTGCTTGGAGGAGCCCATCTCTGAAAGCCTTGTTTATTGCTGATTGCAGCAAATCTGCAGCTAGAACAAATATGAGAGGTGATAGGGGATCACCCTGTCTGACACCTCGTTTACAATGAAACTGTCTTCCTGGGACTCCATTCAAAAGGACAGAAGACATTCCTGAGCTGAATATCATTTCAATCCACTGCAGCCATTTGGCATCAAAACCCATCTGTCTCATGATATTAATCATAGCTTTATGGTCAATGGTATCAAAGGCTTTTGCAAAATCTAATTTCAGCAATATGATTTCCTGTTTAGAAGCCTGGCATTGATGGATGAACTCAAAAGCCCAGGCAATGCAGTCCTGAATTGTCCTCCCCTTTAAGAAGCCATATTGATTTTTGTGTACAGTTTTCAGCACCACTCTTTGTAGTCTGTTGGCTAGTATTTTTGTAATTAGCTTTAGACAACAGTTCAGCAAGGTGATTGGTCTGTAATCATTGACTGTTTCTGGGGATCCAATTTTGGGGACAAGGGTAATGAACCCTGTATTAATGCTTTCCATATTGAGATTACCAGCATGGAACTCATCACAAAGAGCATAAATATCTCCCTTAATAATATGCCAGCAAGTTTTCAGAAATTGTCCATTAAATCCATCAGGTCCTGGAGCTTTATCATTTGGCATGTGTTTAACTACATCATCAATTTCCTCATGAGTGAAGGGAGTTGAGAGGCAGGCAAGATCATCTCGAGGTGTGATGAGAGAAGCAAGATCAAATCCCATAGGTGGATGGCTAGCTGTTCCAAGCCGACATTTATAAGTGTCAAAAATTAATTTTTCCTTATCCACATGAGAAGTAACCTGAGAGCCATCTGGCAGAGTGAGTTGTGCAATGGAATTCCTTCTGTATCTTTCAGTGGCAATAGAGTGGAAGAATTTGGTGTTTTCATCCCCAAATTTAGTCCATCTGATAGTACATCGTTTCTTCCAGTATTGCCTCTGATAATCCAGTAATTTGAGTAAATGAGCTCTAATAATTTTTCTGAAGTTTGCCTCTGGAACAGAAAGTACCCTTTTATCCTCCAGATTATCTAATTCCAATAAAGCTCTGTTACAGTTATCAGTGCATATGGATAATTTTGAGATTCCTTTGCTCCAGAATTTAAGATCATATCTGAGACGTTTCAGTTTGGCATTCAGATTGGCAGCACAGTTTTTCTTGTGAGTTGGTTTAGCCCAGCTTTCAGCTACTGTCTGTAAAAACCCACTGTGTGCTGTCCAGAAATTTTCAAAACGAAACAGTTTGCTGCCTGGAATGTTTGTCTGAATCGACACCACACAAGGCGTGTGATCAGATGTCGGCTTCCCCTGTGGATTAACAACCGTAGCAGGATAGGATTGTGTCCAATGCAGGGAAGTAAAGAACCAGTCTAGCTGTTCGAGGAGGGGATCTTGTTGCATATTACTCCATGTAAAGCTTCTGCCTTTAATGGGTAATTCTGTAAGATTCTGGGATCGAATTATATCATTGAATAATAACATATCATCAATATTTCCTCCGCCGCATCTTGTTCTCTCACCTTCCTCAAACCCACCTCCAACCAACCCGGCCTCTCACCCTCCTCGCCCAAGTCATTGACGAGCTTCGTTGTTGCTTTGTTGGGTTGGGACGCTGCCATACCTAGAAACATTATAAACTGAAAGTTAGTAAGTCTCCAATATGCGATCAAAAATTACAATAATGGATAGAAACAATATAAATGCAAGGATAAAATGGAGATACATACGGATACGGCCCAGCTAGATATCCTATCATACTCACGGTCCTACCACCGCCACGGCCTACACCACCACCATGACCTCTATAACCAACATGGCCACTTGTAAGCCCAAGTTGCCTCCCTCTTTGTTGCCTTGGAGCTTGTTGGCTCACTCTTTGTTGCCTTGTAGCTCGTCGTGTAGGAGCTTGTTGCCTAGGAGTGTGTTGCGCAGGAGCTTGTTGGGTAGGAGCTTGTTGGGTAGGAGCTTGTTGCATAGGAGCATGTTGCCTCACTCTTTGTTGCGTTGGAGCTTGTTGGCTACCTCTTCTTCGAAGAGTAGGAGCATGTTGGCTATTGTCACCTTGTTGGCTAGGCCCACCATGTTGGCTTGGACCTTGTTGTTGGCTATTTCTTGCTTGGCTACTACCTTGTTGGCTTGTGCTTGCTTCATTTCCCTTGTCTTTCTTCCTTTGGGGGCATTTCCTTATGTTGTGCCCCTCCACATTGCACTTGCCACAACGAGAGTGCACACGAGGCTCTTCAAATTGGTCATTCCGACATTCCCTCCCACCACTGCCCCAACCATCCATGTCGCCCCATGATCACCTTTTGTTTTGCGTCTTCCCTTTCTGATCACCTTCCAAGCCGGATCGGGCCATAGTTGAACTCCATGATACTCCGGCCATTGTGATTGGTCTAGGAATGGGTGAAACCTAGGAGCCCATGTGTTTTTCGTGGTCTCGATAGAGAACTCGGACTCTCTCATGGTGCGCGGGTGATTAACATCCACATGTCTAGTACGAGCCGCCGTTAGCAAGTGCGAGCAAGCAAGATGAAGCAATTGTGGCCTCCCGCATGTGCACTCACAATCCTTGAGTGATACCTTGAATGCCCGGCCACCATGTTAGACACCATCGGCCGTGGTTCCTCCCTGTTCGTTTACTTGGTAGATCAACTCCTCATTATCAAATAGTGTTGCAACTTGGGAGTCCGCCTTCCTTGACTCGAATTCCACGAAATTATCAACCTTTGGTGGGAATTTGTACTTGTGATTGTGCTTGTTGTCTCCCGCAATCTGTTGGTCCGTCTCGAGTGAGTACTTCAGAAAATATTCATTCAACTTGGTGAATGTGTATTCAACTATTGCAGTCACGGGCAATGCACGCACACCCTTGAGCACCTTATTGAAGCATTCAGCCATGTTGCTTGTCATGTGACCGTACCTCCGGCCATCTTCATCGTAAGCTCTTGCCCACTTCGATCTAAGTTCAATGTGTCTATGGAGAAACTCTTGCCCCCGACGTTCAAAGATCTGTTAGCGAGCAATCTGTTGTACAAGTTTGCGAAACGACGATCAGAGAAAGCGAGACAACAATCTTGAAGATCATCGGGAAACTCCTTGCTCCCACAAGCCCTATAGAAGTTTGAGCAAAAATGCCTCATGCACCATCGGTGGTGTAAACGAGCATGCCCGGGGATCTCGATCTCCACCGCGTTGAGAATTCCTTGATGGCGATCCGAGATGACACAAATTTCCCTTTGAGGTGGAATTATCTTGGTTCTCAAATAGTGAAAGAACCACTCCCAACTATCATTGTTTTCCGCCTCAACTAAAGCAAAAGCCAATGGAACCAAATGATTTCCCGCATCATTTCCTATTGCGACCAATAGAGTGCCCATGTATGGACCGGTCAAAAAGGTGCCATCGACTGCGATGACCGGCCTACAATGTTCAAAAGCACGGACGCATTGTTGGTGGGGGGAAGCGCCAGCCGCCTGCAGTTCTGGTCCTCCGGGTTTGGGGAAGAAGCAGCTGGCTAGGGCGAACCCGTGCGGTTCTTATATACCAATAGTGTAGCACCTTATGATCAGGCGCTACATTAACGCACCATAGCGCCTGATCATAAGGCGCGACACTATGACTTAGAAACTTTCCCGTGTCTTTGCTCGACTTCGCTCTCTGGAACCGTACGGGTCAGATGAGTAGCGCCTTATTGAAAGGACAAGGATGTCGCCTAGAGGGGGGGGGTGAATAGGCGTTTAAAACTTTTCCGGTTTAGGCTTGATAAATGCGGAATAAAACTAGGTGTTTAAAATATCAAGCACACAACCTAAATAAACTAGGTTCACCTATGTGCACCAACAACTTATACTAAGCAAGACAAGTAACAAGGTGATAGCGAGAATAATGCTTCAAGCTCGAAGGCTATCACAATGTAAAGTGCATAAGTAAAGAGCTCGGGTATAGAAATAACCGAGCCACGCGAAGACGACGATGTATTCCCGAGTTCCTCGTTTTTAGGGGAGTACGTCTCGTTGGAGGGGTGTGAGTTTCAAACTCAAGATGCCACAAAAGGCCTCACCCTATTCTCCGACGAACCTCGCACAAAAGCTCGGTTCACCTTCCACTATTGATTTCCTTTTGGGCGGAAATCGAGTCTCTTACAACAATCTTGAGGCACAACCCACAAAAGCATTGGGAGCTCCCAAGTGGACCACAAAAGGTCCCAACTAGCCACAAAAGGCCTTGACCACAAAAGGTCACAAGAACACCGTCTAGGGTCCAATGACCCAAGAGTAACAAGCTCACAAACTTCACTTCCACGAATCCTCGTGGAGAGAGCAAACCGATGCACAAAAGCAAAGGCAAGAACACAAAAAGTGCTCAAGTCCTTCACTCCCAAATCCCACCAAAAGCAAAAAATGCTTGTGGGGGGAGAAGAGAGGAAGAACAAAGAAGGAGAAACACCAAGAAACTCCAAGATCAAGATCTACTAGGTTCCCCTCACTTAGAGGAGAGATGGATTGGTGGAAATGTAGATCTAGATCTCCTCTCACTTTTCCCTCAAAGATATGCAAGAATCATGGGAGGAATTGAGAGAGGGGCAAGCTTTTCAAGGTCAACAATGGTGGGAGAGAGAGAGAAAAAGAAGCAGCTTGAGGTTGAAGAAGGGGAGGGATATTTATAGTCCCTCCCTGAAAAATAGCCGTTGCAGCTGCTAGGGCAGGAATATCTGGCCCCCCCTTCAAAATGTCCGGCCCAAATGTCCGGTTTAAACAGAGGCTCGCACTCGGGGCTCAAAAAGAGCGAAAACCACTTTTTAGGGCCGGAATATCCGCCCCTCGGAATATCCGGCCCAACAAGACCCGGATAATCCGGTTTTGACAGAAACAACAAAACTAAAACGGCAAGAACTTTTTCACCCGAACTCCGATTTCGATGATCTTGGGCTCGTTGGAATCGCAACGAAGAGCTCTTTAAGATCATGTAGAGAAACATCATAGTTCAACAAGGGAGGGTAAAACCAAATGTAGAAAGGTAAAACCTATCTAAAAGGGAATAACCGGTAAAACCTCCAAAACCGAAAACGCAACAAGTTTTCCATACGAAATCCGTTTTCGGTGAACTTGAGCTTGTCATGAAGATCACAACAAGCACCAAAACCCAACAAGGAGAAAAGCCAAGTAAGAACCAAGAAACATGATATGCCAAGTATGCAAAGGTTTGAGCTCTCCACAAAGATGCGATCCTATAACCCGATCTCCCGCTAATATCATGAGACCGGTAAAATAAAAACTGTAACAACCCAAAGTTGAGAACCTAAAAACCCGAATAAAATTTTCACTTTTGCATTCCTTCATGCATCATGGAATCCTTAATTAAAAATGCTCAAGGAATTATAACATTGAAAAACCTCTAATATGAATTGCTTCAATCACAATTCAAATCAATGAGAGTTTTCAAACTTGCAAATAAAATGTCTTGACATCTTCTATTTGTCAAGGAAGTTCCAAAAGTTCCAAAGATAATTTTGACAAACTATTTTGATTTGTAAAATAAAATAAATGGAGAGAAACTCAAATTGCCCGTGAGCAATTCCTATTTTATTTTCCTACCAAATGAGTTTCAAATAATATAGAAAAATTAGGGGAGCTTCATATTAATAAAAAGAGGCTACCCAAAAATTTGCACAATTTTGGAAGTGTTTAACTGTCCCAATTAATTCAATTACAGTGCTGCATTGTTAATCCAGTACTAAAAAGGACCTGTCTGTGAAGGATTCAAAAATTCCATGGACTTCTTTGTAAAAACCCCTTTCTTCCTCGCTCTGTAGCGACCGCGCGCGCGCTCCCGCCGGACCAGCTCGACCCCGTGGTTGCCGTGCACGCCGCCGGGCCCCCTCTGCCCCCACCGCAGGAGGACAAGCACCCCGGGGCCCCTCTGCTCCCCATCCCCACTTGTCCCGCTCCCCTTTTTTCTCCTCCCCCGAGCTCCCGAGCTGCGCCATGGCCGCCGAACTCCGCCGCCGTCTCGCCGCCGATTGAAGAGCTCCCGGGTAAATCGAAGCGGACCACTAGCTCCGCCGTGCCGTGGTGCTCCTCCACGCCGAAGGAATCGACCGGAAGCGCCACCGTTTCGCCGCGCCGTCCGTGACCTCGCCGCCGCCGTCCGACGCTCCGCCGCCCGATTTCGGCGCCGTCGTTCTTCCTCCGCTGTCCCCGACCACCCCAACGCGCCGTGGTGAGCATCCCGTGCAGCAGCACCCTCTTTTTCCCCTCTCCCCCTTGCTCTGCATCGCCGTGCCCTCGCCGTGCCCGTGCGCGCCGCACGTCGCCGTCGTGCTCGAGCGCCCGGTCAAGAAGACGGTTTTAGCCGGGCTGCGTGCCGTTTGGCTCAGGCCCATGGCCGGCCTCTGGAACGGCCCAGACCGGGCTGATAGCCGGTGGGCTCTGGAGCCAGCCCGGCCTCTGAGCCGGCCCAACCGGCCTGACTGCCGGCCCCATCTGCTAGCAGGCCGGCCTGGAAACCGGCCCAACCGGGCTACAGGCCGGCTGTGCTGTTTTTTTTCCCTGGTTATTTTTCTTTTCCTCCTTGTTAGCGATTGTTTCCCGCTCCTCCCTCACGACGTTAGGGTTAGCGAACCTCGATGATTCCTTCGTGTTCAATCGCTCTCGCTCGAACTCGATTAATCTTAATTATTGTTGTTGAATTTACTTAATTTATTAAAATCAAATATTTAAAAGAGGATTTTATAAATGTAATAACTTTTTATCGGGACATCAGAAAAATGTGTTCGATATACCAAAATGTTCAGAAAAACATGAATCATCCCGAATCATCATCATCATGCGTTTTGATCACAATTACAATAAGGTACTTCTAGTAGTATTAGAAGCATTAAGCTAAATATGGGGTGTTCCCCTCTCCGGTTGTTGTATTTATCTTCGCACCTCATATGAATTAGTAGCTCTTGCTATAATAATTTTCAGTGCATTATAAATGTCATGCCATCATGTGTTTGCGCATTGCATTTGATAAAGTATGAGTGGTGATTGATTGCTCTCCCGTTGTTATGCCTCGATAGATCAAGCAACCGGGGTTACTCCGCAATACCCCGAGGATCCGTACTACCAGTACCCAGAACAAGGCAAGCGTAATCCCCCCTCTGAGCATATCTTATCCTATTTTTCGCAAATATATTTTCTCCACTATAATATTGCGTGCGGTTCCAAATGTCTATTTACTTGGACTAGAGTATCCTATAGTTGCATTAAGATTCCGATGCCATTACCTGTTCCCCTCCTATTTAACCATAGGATTGCAATGTTGGCCCGAGATATCTATTTATGCTATGTTGATGCTTAGCCATGCTTAGTTGAATGCATAGATGTACGACGGTTACTCCAGGTTGGAAACAGGTGATGAGATGTGGATGATGGTGGAGAAATTGTGGAGACAGGTAATAAAATGCTTAAAGGTGGGGATGAGAGGCCACTATGGGATGGTGGTGTTTTGTCTCACTCTCGCCGCCTAGGTGCGAGTTCTTTACCTCTTGAACCAAGAATGAGCGCCCTTCCTTTCGGTGGGGTATATGGAGCCCTCGTCGACTAACTAACTTGTGCCGGGGCTAGCCAGGGTCCTCTAGTTTGGTTTTCCATTGGTGCGTGCGTTGAGATGGTGACCAAGACTGAGATGAGGATGGTGGTGTTTAGGAAAATGAGTGGCCGCGGGGCAGGGTGTTGGAGGCACGGCTGCCCTACCGCCACTGATGATCCTGGATAGTCTCAAGCAAGGTAAAGGTTGTAACCGTTCCCACTCAGCCGGCTTTCCCCGGAAGAGAGCTAAGCGTAGGCAATGAGCCGGGCGGTACCGAAGGTAAACACAGTGCACCCCTGCAGGGTTGAATCTTTTCGAAAAGCCGTGTCCACGGTTAAGGACGACTTGGGAAAGGACGATAAGACCATAGAATAACTTGAACGGAATGATTAAAATTGAGTACTAAAGGTACTACTCACTATTGTAAGGTTAGCTTCCTCGAGGGTGATTCGGGGAGGTGCCTTTGATGAACAGGTACATGATGTTGGGGATGGGTGATGATGAGAAATGTGAATCAAGGAAAAGAGTCACTTCTTACCTCTCTTTTAAAAGTACTCTGATTAGTCGATGCCATGGAGTATGTTTTACTAAATAAAATCAGCTTTATGCAAAAGAGTCATAAAACTTTGAAAGCCTCATCGAGCTAAAGCTCTATATTTAATCTTGCGAGTTCGTCGAACTCAACGTCGTTTGTTTTGTTTCAGAGGAGGACTTCACCGACCTCGAAGGTGGGTTCTTTGTGGACGTCGACGAGTAGTCTGGGGTTCCCAGGTGGCAGCTTGGGACATCCTGGGACAGCTGGCGCTGGATGTTTATTTGTAGGCCTCTTAGGCCATATTTGGATCTTGTTCTTTAGACAACTTAATTCGCTTCCGCATGTTGTACTGTTGGGTCAGTGAGCTCTGGTTGTAATTTGCTATCTTTCTCTATATTAAGAGTTGAACTATAATGATTTGTGTCATAGAGTCTGTGATGTGCCAATTGTTCCACAAGTCTTGATCTCTCTATTATGCTATGATAGTTGTGCCTGTGTTAAGGCATCAATCGGGGTGTTGTGTTGCCGATGATCAATTCCGAGCAACACCTGCCAAAGGTTTTGGCCGGGGATTGGTAAACCCGTAACCTCCGGTTGTATCGCTTAACCGGTGACACACAGCATCACTGTATAGTAGTCGGGTCGGGGCGCTACAAGTTGGTATCAGAGCAGTACTGCCTGTAGGAAACCCTTCTACTGGTCGATGTTGAGTCTAGTGTTTGTGAAAATATTTTAACCTAAAAATGAGTTGTGAAAACCATCTTAGGATTCTTTTTACTCCTTACCTGGTTTCATTCTAATCTGGAGCAATCTTACCTCGATTTGAGTTAAAAGTTTTACTTCTCGTCTGTTACTTCAAAATTATTAGGATCTCGGGGTTGGTTCTACCTTTAGGGTTATGTGTCCAGTTGCTCCCGCTGCGATACAATCCGATGTCAACTCGAATGTTTACGAATCTTGTTATCCGTACCGAGTCTAATCATTTGTTCCTTTCTTCGGGTTTCATCCCAAGGTCTTGAACAGAAGGTCCCGGATTGTGCCGTGATTCTGGTATGTTGAATTGTGTGGGTTGTTACCCATGTGATCGTATGCCATTTGTGATTCTCGGCGCATGATGCTGATCTTCAACCCAAGTTCCGTCTTGTTGGTCCCTTGTTTGTTGTTACACAAAGCATTATCGTTCCTAGTCGGTGTACTCGAGTACGCTAATGCTAATGTCTCAACCATACCGAGGTGGATACTAACTGCGTCCTTGACAAATCTATAGAATGGCACAAAGTCCTCCGCTCCATCGAATCGAAGCCACCCCAGGAACCCACTCGACACCCTTCGCTCGGGAGGAATCCCATACATCTAAAGATCTGCCCAAGAAAATTAGTAAGGACCCCATCGAAGTCAGAGGACCGGACGCCAAGGCTATAGACAAACGCAAGTGTTACACTTGTAAGGAACGTGGACATCAGTGCCTGAAGTGCCCCCTTAAGTACACCAGAAAGAGGGGACCACCACAAGGGAAGGCATGTAGTCAGTGCGGAAGGGGTGGACACCAGGCGAGTCAATGCCCCGGCAGTTGCCCACACTGTTTCAACGCACATCCACTTGGCAAGTGCCCAACCGCTAGCGCCACTTGCTACCTATGCGAAGGAAATGATCATGTTCCGGCTAATTGTTCTATGGAGTTCATAGTAGACGCAGTAAAGGATGCCCATGAGAAGATTGCTCAGGACACCAGCCCACGCCTTGTTTTTGGTAAGGCTCAACCAATTACCACACCTCGGATGACTATGTAACTTTAACCCTGCCATAGCTGGAGATTCTGTCTCGGAACCATCTGGGGTATGACCAGAATTCCCTTAGCGAGTTGCCCCATCTATGTTCATGACTCTGCTGCATCTCTCCTTTTCGGGCATGGTTATCACAATTGAGTAATAACTGGTGCATCTTCAACATCTTAGGATTCTCCGGAGCATGTTTGTTACTCCTGATCTTCTTTCCCACCCGTGTCTTCCGCTTGACCGTCATGTCTTTAGAGTGCATTGGTGTGTTCCGATGCAAGTCACTCTCTTGATCCGTCAAGACTCTCCACTTTGTCTCGTTAGAAGAAACAAACTGCAGTACCTTGTCCACTTCTCGGACCAGGTCAATGTATTGTAATCGTCGGAATAAGGGCCTTGTCTAGCTTTTGTTCTGCTCCACCTTGGAGTGTCACACTCTTGGATATCAGGGTATCGTGCTAAGTATCATGATCTTCTTGATGAAGTGATGCTCTTACACTTTGTTACTCTCCGTTCTCCGAGTGACTTGTTACTCAATAATGATGAGACGTGAGCAATAATGTAACTTTCGGATATTCTCAGCAGCTCTTACTGCTCTGAAATCTAGGGACATTCATTGTCCTTCTTAGCATGATTGGTTAGCCGATCAATAAGATGAATTTGACTGTGTTACCAAGTTCGTTTTCTCTGGTGCCCTTCCTCGGTCAAAGAGCTAGTTTCGTGCCGAAGCTCCCAAGACTACCTCGTTGTGCCTTGAAAGGCATGATCCTCTCTCGAACTCAAGATCGACCAGTATGTCGTGATATCCTGTAGGTGGATCGTGATATTCTGGAGGTTTTTCCAGAAGTATCGACAGGTTATCACCTGACCGTGATGTTCAGCTTATGAGTAAGCTGGTTTTCTGAACAACTCCTTTCTCCAAGAAAATCGTGCTGGATGTCCTGAATTATTCGGTTGAGCTTAAACAACTTGGAGAGTTAAAAGACGAAAGCTCTATCTGATATAGTTCATTCTCAATGGGATGTCTAGTCTGTCCGTGTTGAAGCGAGGTGGTATCTCCTTTGTGGATATGCTAACCTCCAAATCTTTTGATTTGAATTGGGCTATCGTCAAATCAAACTCAGACCAACCTACCGGAATGTGTTAGTCTGATCAATACTTATGCCCCGTTCATGTGAGATATGAGTCTACCGTCTTGGAGTATCTGGATAAGTTTGTTGTTGAGCCCATCAACTACCTTCTTATTCTGTCCATGTTTGAGGAGATTCATACTGGATATTGGGCGTTAGCATTGGAAATTTGTTAGAACTAACTTTGTGTCATCACAAGGTATGTGTTCTGAAGTTAGAAGTGACTTTCCCTGGTTCACGTGCAATTGCTGAAAGATGTCGCCGTGGATCTGAGTGAATTGTCTGGTTTCCTTGGAATCATTTCAACTCGATCATGCAGGTGTAGAATATTCTCGGAAGGGTATGTTGTTACCTCCATTCCTTGAGAATTTCATCTATGCATCCAAGCCACTGATTGAATTGTTCCAGAAAGAGAAAAAGTCTGAGAACTTCTTTTGTTTTCGTTGGTGTTCCTCAAGCAGGGCTCAACTGTGTCTCAGTGCAAGTAATTCAAGTAGGTGCAGTTTGTCTTCGGACAGTTGCTAATACGTGAGTTCCGCAATCTCGTTCCTCCTTTGGAGTTAGATATTCTGGTCTAGCTCTTGGGGTTTCTAGCAAATGTAATCCGCTGGTATCCTTTGCAAATGTAATCCTTTGGAGTTACATGTCGAGTCTGAAGTATCTCTACACCTAACCAATTCTGAATATTAATCAGAGACGATAGTTGGTGATCCTTAAGAAGCTTGAACCGATGTCTAGAACATCAAGAAGTTTTCCGATACTAACTTCCCGGAGTTTCTAAAGTTCCCTCGGTCGCTCTTCCCGACCCTTCCCCTGTGATCCGAAATGCTCCTCCGTGAGGAAAGTTCTACTCAAGCTGCTGGTAGAAGTTGCCCTTTTCATCTGTTGGAATCCTGTTTAACCTTCGTCTTCAGAAATTCTAGGCCTTGTGCAAAGTTCATATTCTCAATCTTGTTGAGAAAACAGTTGTCTGCCAACCGGAAACTCCTTACCAATCTCCCGTCACACGCATGTGTCTCCTAACGGTCAATCCAAGGGATGCTTGAAGTCTCATCCTACGATTCCACTATGAGGTACTCGGTCGTGGTATATTCATCAAGATCCATCCTTCCTGTGAGTTTTCCTTCTTCCCTACGGTGTACTTTGATAGTGACCTCGAAGTGAAGCCGATGAAGATCTTCATGATGCCCTTGATCAACCTCTTCAAGAAAGAAGCCGATGGAGATCGTGTAGTACCTCGTAACCCTTTTTCCTCTTTCCTACTCTAAGAATCTCGGGACGAGATTCCTGTAAGGGGGGTAGAATTGTAACAGCCCAAAGTTGAGAACCTAAAAACCCGAATAAAATTTCCACTTTTGCATTCCTTCATGCATCATGGCATCCTTAATTAAAAATGCTCAAGGAATTATAACATTGAAAAACCTCTAATATGAATTGCTTCAATCACAATTCAAATCAATGAGAGTTTTCAAACTTGCAAACAAAATGTCTTGACATCTTCTATTTGTCAAGGAAGTTCCAAAAGTTCCAAAGATAATTTTGACAAACTATTTTGATTTGTAAAATAAAATAAATGGAGAGAAACTCAAATTGTCCGTGAGCAATTCCTATTTTATTTTCCTACCAAATGAGTTTCAAATAATATGGAAAAATTAGGGGAGCTTCATATTAATAAAAAGAGGCTACCCAAAAATTTGCACAATTTTTGGAAGTGTTTAACTGTCCCAATTAATTCAATTACAGTGCTGCATTGTTAATCCAGTACTAAAAAGGACCTATCTGTGAAGGATTCAAAAATTCTAGGGACTTCTTTGTAAAACCCTTTCTTCCTCGCTCTGTAGCGACCGCGCGCGCGCTCCCGCCGGACCAGCTCGACCCCGTGGTCGCCGTGCACGCCGCTGGGCCCCCTCTGCCCCCACCGCAGGAGGACAAGCACCCCGGGGCCCCCTCTGCTCCCCATCCCCACTTGCCCCACTCCCCTTTTTTCTCCTCCCCCGAGCTCCCGAGCTGCGCCATGGCCGCCGAACTCCGCCGCCGTCTCGCCGCCGATTGAAGAGCTCCCGGTAAATCGAAGAGGACCACTATCTCCGCTGTGCCGTGGTGCTCCTCCACGCCGAAGGAATCGACCGGAAGCGCCACCGTTTCGCCGCGCCGTCCGTGACCTCGCCGCCGCCGTCCGACGATCCGCCGCCCGATTCCGGCGCCGTCGTTCTTCCTCCGCTGTCCCCGACCACCCCAACGAGCCGTGGTGAGCATCCCGTGCAGCATCACCCTCTTTTTCCCCTCTCCCCCTTGCTCTGCATCGCCGTGCCCTCGCCGTGCCCGTGCGCGCCGCACGTCGCCGTCGTGCTCGAGCGCCCGGTCAAGAAGACGGTTTTAGCCGGGCTGCGTGCCGTTTGGCTCAGGCCCATGGCCGGCCTCTGGAACGGCCCAGACCGGGCTGATAGCCGGTGGGCTCTGGAGCCAGCCCGGCCTCTGAGCCGGCCCAACCGGCCTTACTGCCGGCCCCCTCTGCTAGCAGGCCGGCCTGGAAACCGGCCCAACCGGGCTACAGGCCGGCTGTGCTGTTTTTTTTTCCCTGGTTATTTTTCTTTTCCTCCTTGTTAGCGATTGTTTCCCGCTCCTCCCTCGCGACGTTAGGGTTAGCGAACCTCGATGATTCCTTCGTGTTCAATCGCTCTGGCTCGAACTCGATTAATCTTTATTATTGTTGTTGAATTTACTTAATTTATTAAAATCAAATCTTTAAAAGAGGATTTTATAAATGTAATAACTTTTTATCGGGACATTAGAAAAATGTGTTCGATATACCAAAATGTTCAGAAAAACATGAATCATCCCGAATCATCATCATCATGCGTTTTGATCACAACTAGCTTGGTGGCCCGCGCATTTGCGCGGCTAGATGTATTTGATATTACCCGTTTTCACCATATCTTTTAGTGTTGGTGAGATAGAAAATGGGTTGACTCTGCCATTCTTCTTACCGAAATAGTACTGGATTATTCATAACATAGCACGCATCGTTTACTCATATATTTATGAACTTCCACTCGAGTACGTATGCACTCTAAGTTGCAAACATTTGTGCTATTTAAAGATTATATTCTATAATACTGCAACTACTAATCTTCACCTAAATTAATGTAGACATTACCGATATATGGACTTCATATGGATTACACGATGGCTTTTGTTTTTTAAAATCCTCTATTTTTATGTCAAAATGTGTATATGTAATCAATATATTTTCTAAATCGGACACCAATAATCTTTTTTTTTGACATTACGTCAATAGTCTTTGTATCTTATTTCGAGATTTATCTATGCATGCAATTCTATGGCCTTAAAATGGAGTTCATATGAAAATTAATTTTTCTTATTTTTATCCCACAATTCGTATAAGAAATTGAAGTGCCATATTTGTATTTTCTTTCCCTCCTATCCAGTTATGTTGCATGTGCATATGTTCAACGCCAAGAGAGACCTCGTGCTACTCTCATCCTTGCTTCAAATTTATTAATATCTCTTCATGGCGATATTACTATGCATCATCCTCTCACATGTACTTGAGTCATTAACCCGTGTGTCCGCATGGGTTGAGAAATTTAAAATATGAATTGTGCAAATTTTTATTATTAGAGTGTAACCTGGCTACTCAATGGTATTTTAAACTATCCTTCAGAGTTATTATTTAATTTTTTAATCGTGCTCAACTACATTTGTATATGGTTTCTTGATTTTTAACCACCCCAATGAGTTCTTATTTCACAAATGTAATTGTCTCGTAGATCAGTTTTCCACAATCTATATGGTCTTGCACCCTTTGGGACCGAGTATTTGTTGAGAACCAAAATATCCCGTGAGGGGAACCAAAATTTATATGTACACCGATTCGTTAGCAAGTATGATAACGATGAAGGAGCAATTCATCAATCTCTAAGCATTACTGGTGAAAGAAGGTGTCTGTAGTCTCACTTGAAAAGATCCATCGACTGTCCTTCTGCTCCATGTAGCGAAACAACTTACAGTTCACCTTGAGTCGAACATGGAATTACACTAACTTGCTCACAACATGGACATGGACACCGTGCCGCCACTTTGAATTACTCGCGCGGTTCTTGGACTTCGTTTCGAGATATTTTAACTCAATTACAGATGTATTCATTCAATTCTGTGTACATATCCAATAAAACGGCATCCAGTTAGTGCTGGTCATTAGAATCACTAATCCACGAAAAAATTATGTTACTGCATGCACTGAGTAAAAGTATTTGGCCATCTCATTTTACCAAAATCTTGATCTGATATGTAGTTGGGACAAAACTAATGAACATGTGGGAACAACATTAGTATTTCTATGGCTGATCTTAAATCTTTTATGTTTAATTCAATGGAAGAGGCGAAGATTAAAAAAAATCTTACTGCTATCCTTTTTTCGGTGTCCAAATCTCCCATGACCACTCCACAAAGTCCTGGACAATAATGGCCTCGAGCTTCAACCTGAGCCCCAATATCTGTGTCGGACAATACGTAAAGAATCGATCTGTGCAAATTGAAAATTTTGCAAATCAAGCCCAAATATTTTAACAACCCAACCTAGAAGGTGTAAGAAAAATAGGTGCAGTTTCAACAAATCAGAAAAACATTGAATCAAAACCTGTTGCGGGTCACCACCATCTTTGAATTGAGCCCATACCTTTGTGCCATCGGTCGCTGGCCATGCAGCTATTATATGTGGTGACTTCCATCGTCTAGTCGAGTGCTCCACGCCGACGGCCTCCTCTTAAGTTCGTGCTGCGAGCAAAGGACGGCAGATCGACGTTGTCCATCTTGTCGGCGTGGCTGACGCACAGCGGAGCAAATTGGTGTGGGGTAGATCGCCTGGCCGTTCTCCACGCCGACGACCTCCTCTCCGATGCCTTCCGCCAGCCAAGCTGGCACATCGCCGCGCTTAGAGGAGGCTCTTAAATAGCCTAGTGTAGTCCTTTTGTTAGAATACAAAAGAATTGATCAAAGAGTCCAGAACTCCAGATAGGGTTCAGCATAGTCTACAGATCAGATTGATTAGGTCATTAAGAAACATACATGAAGGATGTTGGAGAGAAAACAATGCTCACAGTCCAGAGATTAGAGACCATGACACCAACATGTAGGAACCAAGATGGATACCTGATGCTTTGTTTTGCATGCATGCCTGGGATGATCGGCAGCTCAATAATCTATTGCATGACATATTGGATGTTGGTTTCCCTAGCAAAACTAATTGATGATGAGCAGATATGACTCTCATCCGAGTACGTAGTAATATCCTTGCTAACTTGCAGCCGTTGGAAACCTTTGTGCCAACAAAGAGAGACGAAAACATATTGATTTTAGCAAGCAGAAAAAGGGCATGAAGTAAAAGCTATCTGAATCTTCCCAAAAGATTTGCCGAAGTTCTATAGCTATCTACATATTCCTCCAAGAAAACAAAAAACTGCGTGTAATCAAAAAAGCAATGTGAACATCCATGTTTCCGAGACCAGCTTTACTTTGTTTTACCTAGGCTTCACTCTAACATCTAATCTGTTTTTTCAGCTTCAGCTAGCTACCAGATGTTTGCACCGATGGAAAATATTACTTGGACAATTATCGCGGGGGCAGGACTGTCAGTCGAGGAAGCCTCAGTGGAGACGTGCAGCGTGTAAGGTCGCCAAGTATGCTTGCGTACACCATCAGTTCAGACCAAATTAAGCAAATCAATTGAAAAGACATGGGAAGAATGCTTCGTGGCTCATTGTGCAGTACTCTAAACTTCAACACATGACTTCTCCACAACAAATCATGGCATGTTTTATAGAAGCAGATATCAACTCCGACGAACTACATATCAATCAATCTCGTGGGTATGTCGAGTGTCAGTCTGTGAAGTTGAGAGCACGGGGTTGAGTTACTAACCGGATGATCCTCGTCGGGCTCCAGTTTGACCAGCAGCACGAACTTCGTGGCAGCTTAGCCACGACAATCAATCAAATTGCGATCACGTTCTCCATGGCCATGCAGGTGAAGCAATTTCTGCACTTTAAGAATTTGAAGCGGCTGTCCATGATCCAAGAGCGCTACCACCACCAGTACAGTTAGCGCGCGCCGCCACGCCGCCGATCTGATGACCGTCCGGTTCTATCCTGCCAAAGGCGCCGCCACGCCGTCGATCTGACGACCGTATGGTTCTTTCCTGCCAAAGGTGATCCCAGACGCGAGGAACACAATGCCTCGATCACATCACGTCCCTTGTTATGCGTGACGACCGGCAGATCGATTCTGCTCAGGACTCGTTCTTCGATTTCCAAAAACGTGGCGAGCCTGCAAATCGTCGCGATGCAGGGTGACCTAGGGGAGAATATCTCTACTATATAATACTAGCAAAATACCCGTGCGTTGCAACGGGAGGGAAATGTGAAGATTGTGTAAGTAAATATGTTCTTTGTTTTTTTTGTGTGTACAAGGAACATGATCGAGAAAATTACAAGGATTGTAAGGCTGCAAAAATTTGAGCATTGAAGTAAAAAAGTAGAAAAACGAAACAAAAATATAGAATTTTTTGTCGAGCTCGGATCAGAAACGGACACATACCAATTTTTTTGACAAATAGAATATATTTATATCATATAAAAAAGATATTAATTAAACTCAGCTTGTACAACAACATAATGTATATTTTCCTGTGTAGCTAGAGGCAAATGTATTACTACTCAAGAGAACAGGTTGAAATACAGTGGCACATACATATATATCAATGAGACATTCGGTTGTACTACACAAAACTGAAAAGCAAAGCCAAAAAACTAATATATCTGCTGGATGGATCATGACAAATGCAAGCATCTACATATATCTGGAACGGGGGTGGTCGTCCTGGCATGGTATGTGTATGTGTGGATCTAGCACAAGAAAGAAGGATGAATATGTGGAGAGATGGTGAGAGATGGAGGGAGGGGGAGGTGGTATCTGACGTTACGTCTCGACGGGCTTGTCACGCACGATCGAGACCTGGGCCTGCTGCTTGTCGACCTCCACGCGCGCTACGGCCCGTCATCTCCATCCTACGCCGGGAGCAAGAGCGGCAGGGGCAGGCGTGCGACGCCGTCGTCTCCAGCCTACGCCGGGAGCAAGAGCGGCAGGGGCAGGGAGCTGCGGCCGCCGCCTTGTGTCGCCGCGCTTGCGGCTTCCCGCACTTGCACGCTGGTCAGACGCGGCCGCCGCCGACGAGCCCAAGGAACATGTGGCCATGGACATGGAGCAGGGGAGCGGCCATGGGCGCGGAGGCGTGACGGCGCGAGAACGGGCGGCGGCCATGGGCGCGGGCGCGACGAGGTTGAGCGGAGGCCGCCGGCCGCCGCGATGGCTGGGCGGCAAGGTCGTTCGCGCCGCACGGGTCACCGCCGCCGCACATCCCGGCCACTTGCGCACGGTGGGAGCGGCGATTGGGGATATTTTTTCTTTCTTATCACCGAACCGGTACGGTAGTTGATCACTTGGCGGTGGCAGCGGCCGTAAATTCTCCCAAAATTCAGGGGTAAAACCGGAAAGTGAAAAACGGACCATCATCTCAAGACATATTATATAGTAGAGATAACTAGAGGTGATGGTTGGTACGTTTTTTAAATTTCCAATTTTACCCCTATGTTTTATGAGAATTTACAACACTGCCACCGCCAAGTGACAAAACGTCCACCCGTGGAAAAGAAATCCCCAATTCCCCGTACCGTACGTCGTTCTCTCTCACGCAATCCCCACGTGCCGCCGCCGCCGCTCACCACCGGGAGCCGCCGCCGCTGCTCACCTCCAAGACGACTTCGTCGCTGATCTGGAGGTAGGAGAGGAGGACGGCGACGCCGGGCTAGCTGTCCGGCACATGGGAGAAGCTCTATCGACATATGGGCCCGAGGGGACCTGGGTCGGTTTAGCAGGTCGCTCGAGGGAGGCCGAGCGGACTGGAAGAGGTCGGGGCGAGCGGGAGCCCGGAGCTGGCGGTCGGAGACGAGGACGGCAAGGCGGGGCTCGCTGGCCGGCCGGCGCAAGGGGACGAAAGGGGAGAGTGCGGGCGAGGTGGCAGCAGGAAGATGCCGCGGAGGAAGGGGATCGAGCGAGCGGTGGGGATCGAGTAAGAACGGAGCGACTTGATGTCTCACGTCCACGCTATCCTCTCGTTCCCCTCCACTCCCTCTCCCTCTAGCTCGCTCGCCGTCGCCGACCTCTCTCTCTGGGTCGCCGTCGACGCTCTCTGGCTCGCCGCCGCCGCTCCGTGTAGATTCTGACTCGCCGGCTGGCCGGCGGCAGCGGCGGCGGAGGGGGGTCAGGCTCCGCCGGAAGGCGGCAAGAAGTCGTTGGCGACGAGCGCGGCCCTCCTTACTTTATCTTCTCCGACGGTGGCCTGGGATTCGTCCTCCACCAGCTACTCCCTGAGGCATTCAAGCTTCAGACCTTGTTACCACGAGGTATACTCAATTACTGCTTCCTTGCATTCAGAAGAATCCGCTACTCCATTAGCAATCTGCTTCCTGTAATTTAGAGGCAAATTTAATACTTACTGGCGATGTTTCCCTGCGCTTTCTGATTTTTTTCATCGAGTGTGACGGACAACAATTTCTTGGTTAAGATACATTGCAATATATTCACATTACTTGATGGGGTGGTCTGCGTATTCCTTTTGCATTTATCTTTATTCCTAAATGGAGCCAGAATAGTGATCTTTTCATCTGAATTATTGTCCTCACTGGGAGACACTCTTAGCATCAGATTTAGAGAATTCCTAGATTGCCATGTAATGATGTGTTACAGTGTAGTCTGTTACGGGGAGAAATCTGGTGAGCTCATTCAAGGTTTACTACTACTTCAGCTCAAGTTTGCACTGGTTAATTAAGCCTATTCTCCAGCTCCAGTTTGCACTGGTTAATTAAGCCTGTTCTTCATCTCCAGCTGCCATAATTTCCTTTCATGTTTAACTAAACTACTCATGATCTTGTGAGTAGTTTATTTTTATGTTGAACCTTGCATCTTGAAATTAAGTCGCTCTGCTTGATGCTCTTGTTATCTTCACACAGCGGTGCCTTGGCTCTGTGCGGTGGTATTTTCTCCTCACCACTGTTGCTTGTAGTGCAGGTTCTGATTCGAAAGTGTAGTGCATGTTCTGATTGAAAATTGGAGTACATGTTCTATTGAAAACTTAACTGAAACTGAATTTAAATTTAACTGAAATTGGAGTATATAGTACTATAGGAGTATATATCAGTAGCAGCTTGCATTATCTGTCTCTGAAATTACACTTGTTTGCTATTTTACTTATACTCCTGAACTGAACTTATTTAAATGTATTTAGGTTTATAAGTTTATTGTTGCTGTTACTATATGCTGCTGCTTAAGCAAGGCGATGGAAGCCCCCCTCCCTGGCGGCAGCAGATCGATTGCAAGGGAAGGAGGGAGGTGCCTGGGTTGGAGTTGCTGCATGGTGCAGCAGCAGATGGAAGAGAAGCACAACGACGTGAAGGAGCTCAGGGTCGGACCTGGGAGGAGAAGATCGCGAGGTAGGGAGGAGCTGACGAGGAGGGAAAATCAAGGAGGACCTGGCAAGGAGGGCGGGGCAGTGGAGGACTGGCGAGGACGGCGGGACAGAGGAGGACCTCGCGAGGACGGGGGTATACTGCAAAGGGAGTCCTAAGTTGCATGCTCATCAACTTTCAGGTATACGGCATAATCTGAGGTCCCAGCAAGAACAATAAGTTAGAATACTATGATTTGGTAAGATAGTACATGCATTTCCATTGGTATCGTGGAGGCATTTAGTTTTGTTGTCAGATTATGAGTGGAAAAGCTGACTCACTGTCGATTGATTCCTACTATTGGAAGCTAAATGAAATGTGGTGTAGTGTTGGCTAACTTATATCTAAAAGGAGTAAGCTACTGCTATGCTTCTTGTCAGACAACGAGCGGAAAGTCTGACTCACTGTCAAACGATTTCTACCATTCAAAGCTAAATGACATGTGGTTTAGTGTGTTGGCTAACTTATATTAAACGACTGATATTCTTGAAGACTGTTGTGATAACTAGGATCGTAAATATTCCGTGTATGAGTTTCTGGACTCTAAATTGAGTTATGCATATATATATATATATGACCAATTGCTTGACGAAAAAATTAATCTGTCAATAGCCACACTCGAAGTGAATGATTTAATGATGTGCTTTCTCTGAATTTTCTTGAGCAGGGAAGGATCTTGCGGGGGCAGTTGTGATTGCAGCATTGCTGTGGTCACCCCACCCGCCCCCGACATGCTCAGCCCCGCTTTGGGTAGCCTCCACCCCTCGCCGGTGACCTTTGGCCAGAGCAAGTCGCCGCCTCTCCTCCGCCCGCCCACAATTTTCTGATATGTGCTATTTGCTGCCATGGATACATGGGAAAATCAGAGAAGTTCAGAGTTTCATTGTCACAGAGTGTTTCAACTCCGCTTCAGGATGTGCACTTATGCAACTTGGATTCTCAAAAGTTGAAGTTTGTGAGTCACCAGGCTGAGCAGCTCGTCTATTTTTCTTTTCATTATTTTGTTGATTTGAGAATTGAGATGCGAGCTGAGTGTTCACCACATGTACTTCTCTGTACAGACAGTGATGACACCTCTGCTATTAAAATTGATGCCCAAAAAATGTTATTTTGCTGCTCTTGTTGCTACTACCGCAGAGGTCTAAGTATTATGCACTGTGATGATTTTTAGTCAGTGTTGTGTAGTTGATGCAGAGGTGTATTTTATCTCTAGATTGAGATGTCATTGTAACTTCTTTTGAATCAGAATCGTGCAATGTTATTGTACCTGCTTTTTTGGGGAAGAAACTTGCAATACTTTGATGACCTTTCTACTTCGGAAACCTTACCACTGCTCAAAAAACAAAATTGAAAATGTCAAAAAATTCAAAATAAAAATTTCGGACATACTTCAACACATTGTTTGTTAACACAAAAAGTTACGTGAAGAAAAACATTTTTCAGTAACCAACAAAAAATGTTTTTTCTCTACGAGATTTTTTGTGCTAACAATGTTCTAATGTTTTCTATAATTTTTTGACATTTTAAGAAAATATTAAAAATATTTTACATAATAGGTGCATTTGCATCTACTACGCAAAACTCCGCCTCGCTGCTTTTTTAGATTGTTCCGTAGCACCGCACGGGCATTTAGCTAGTTAAGACGAACATTGCTTATTTAATGGAACATGCAAGCGTGTTGACGTAATATAGCAGGCTAGCTGATGCCGTATAGCATGCTACTTCTTGACGCGAGATCTGCATCGACTAATCTCAGCCATTGAGATCTTGTAAAACTAAATCATTAAATCCTAGCCGTTATTTATCCTGTGTTTTAAGTATATAATAGATTACAATAAGGTACTTCTAGTAGTATTAGAAGCATTAAGCTAAATATGGGGTGTTCCCCTCTCCGGTTGTTGTATTTATCTTCGCACCTCATATGAATTAGTAGCTCTTGCTATAATAATTTTCAGTGCATTATAAATGTCATGCCATCATGTGTTTGCGCATTGCATTTGATAAAGTATGAGTGGTGATTGATTGCTCTCCCGTTGTTATGCCTCGATAGATCAAGCAACCGGGGTTACTCCGCAATACACCGAGGATCCGTACTACCAGTACCCAGAACAAGGCAAGCGTAATCCCCCCTCTGAGCATATCTTATCCTATTTTCCGCAAATATATTTTCTCCACTATAATATTGCATGCGGTTCCAAATGTCAATTTACTTGGACTAGAGTATCCTATAGTTGCATTAAGATTCCGATGCCATTACCTGTCCCCCTCCTATTTAACCATAGGATTGTAATGTTGGCCCGAGATATCTATTTATGCTATGTTGATGCTTAGCCATGCTTAGTTGAATGCATAGCTGTACGACGGTTACTCCAGGTTGGAAACAGGTGATGAGATGTGGATGATGGTGGAGAAATTGTGGAGACAGGTAATAAAATGCTTAAAGGTGGGGATGAGAGGCCACTATGGGATGGTGGTGTTTTGTCTCACTCTCGCCGCCTAGGTGCGAGTTCTTTACCTCTTGAACAAAGAATGAGCGCGCTTCCTTTCGGTGGGGTATATGGAGCCCTCGTCGACTAACTAACTTGTGCCGGGGCTAGCCAGGGTCCTCTAGTTTGGTTTTCCATTGGTGCGTGCGTTGAGATGGTGACCAAGACTGAGATGAGGATGGTGGTGTTTAGGAAAATGAGTGGCCGCGGGGCAGGGTGTTGGAGGCACGGCTGCCCTACCGCCACTGATGATCCTAGATAGTCTCAAGCAAGGTAAAGGTTGTAACCGTTCCCACTCAGCCGGCTTTCCCCGGAAGAGAGCTAAGCGTAGGCAATGAGCCGGGCGGTACCGAAGGTAAACACAGTGCACCCCTGCAGGGTTGAATCTTTTCGAAAAGCCGTGTCCACGGTTAAGGACGACTTGGGAAAGGACGATAAGACCATAGAATAACTTGAACGGAATGATTAAAATTGAGTACTAAAGGTACTACTCACTATTGTAAGGTTAGCTTCCTCGAGGGTGATTCGGGGAGGTGCCTTTGATGAACAGGTACATGATGTTCGTGATGGGTGATGATGAGAAATGTGAATCAAGGAAAAGAGTCACTTCTTACCTCTCTTTTAAAAGTACTCTGATTAGTCGATGCCATGGAGTATGTTTTACTAAATAAAATCAGCTTTATGCAAAAGAGCCATAAAACTTTGAAAGCCTCATCGAGCTAAAGCTCTATATTTAATCTTGCGAGTTCGTCGAACTCAACGTCATTTGTTTTGTTTCAGAGGAGGACTTCACCGACCTCGAAGGTGGGTTCTTTGTGGACGTCGACGAGTAGTCTGGGGTTCCCAGGTGGCAGCTTGGGACATCCCGGGACAGCTGGCGCTGGATGTTTATTTGTAGGCCTCTTAGGCCATATTGGATCTTGTTGTTTAGACAACTTAATTCACTTCCTCATGTTGTACTGTTGGGTCAGTGACCTCTGGTTGTAATTTGCTATCTTTCTCTATATTAAGAGTTGAACTATAATGATTTGTGTCGTAGAGTCTGTGATGTGCCAGTTGTTCCACAAGTCTTGATCTCTCTATTATGCTATGATAGTTGTGCCTGTGTTAAGGCATCAATCGGGGTGTTGTGTTGCCGATGATCAATTCCAAGCAACACCTGCCAAAGGTTTTGGCCGGGGATTGGTAAACCCGTAACCTCCGGTTGTATCGCTTAACCGGTGACACACAACATCACTGTATAGTAGTCGGGTCGGGGCGCTACAGAAACCCTATCAAGAACATACCTTTGCCTTGCGCATTCCACTTGAGCTAGATATTGACGATCTTGTCCTCTTCAAGTGGACCACCTTTCTTGATTGCGCTTTGCTTGGTGAAGACTCACAAATCGCTCCCCCATACACCAAGATGGGAGTGCCTCTCTTAGGAACATCTTCACTTGACCATTATCTCCAAATGGGTTGCAAGCTACAAGCATGAAATCTTCTAGATGCCCATCTTGAACTAGCACACCTCAATCTTGGTGACGATCACCACTTGACGCCATCCTCCATGAGCTATAAGAAATCTTCCTTTTGATGCAAGCCCATGGAGAGATACCTAACCCCAACAAAGGAATGCCACACACACATAATGGGTTAGTTCACAAAGTTATATGGACAATTACTTACCATACCATTGGATCACATGATCCCACATGGTATATCATTTAGCTTTGTGTGTTGATCAACTTGAATCCACTCTTTGCACTTAGTCTTGATCAACCTTGTATCTTTTCTTCTTCTTGATCATATCAAATATGTCCATTATAATCAATGATCTTCATGGCATACAACCTTGAATCCAACACATGGAGTTCAAGCGATGCCAATGGACAAACCTACAAGAATAACTCAACACAAACATTAGTCCATAAGGATTGTCATTAATTACCAAAACCATACATGGGGACACCATGGAATTTCAATCTCCCCCATTTTGGTAATTGATGACAATCCCTTTTACGAGGGTTTATATAATGAATTAAGCAACCATGCAACACAAAGAGCAAAGATGCATGAGCAAGAAAGGCAAATGCTTAAGAACAAAATTAAAGCATAAAACCAAATCCCATAAACCCTCTAAACTTCTCCCCCATTGGCATCCATTGCCGAAATGGGTGAAAAATCAAGAAGGCCAATATAATAAGAACTCCCCCATAATGTGTGCATTTCTCATGATATGAGTGAAATCAAATGCACATATCCAATGACGAATAGATGGAGGGAGATCAAACTATATCGAGGATCCAAATATTGCAAAAGAATATCAAAGAGAAAGATACTTCGACGAAAGAAGCAAGCAATCAAAAGGATCCGAAAAAATGTTCTAAAAATCAAGAGGGAACTCCCCAAGGTACGTGCACAAGGTAGGATTTGCAATTTAATAAGGTGAGCACAACATGGAATCCTCATTCCCTCCTAGATAATTTTGAACACAAACACGAGAAGATGTAGCAAATAGGTCCACAAGCTTATTAAGATGCAAAAGCATAACAAAAAAAACTAAGCTTGTGCTTTTTAGAAACCACCAAAGAATCAAAAGCAATAAGAGGTGGTCACTAAAGAATTGGAATACCAATTAAAGATGTAACTATTCTCATGTGTATAAGTTTCTAAGTAGACACCAATCACGAAGATATAAGTCCACAAAAAACATGTACACACAAAATAGGTACAAAGGTAAAGATCATGATATCCAAGAGGAAGTCATAAATACACCAATAAGATCTTTGCTTTAAAGCATAGCACAAAGCCCAATTTTATCTTAAAGGAATATAGATGAACTTCCAACACACACTCATCATAGCATCAAAAGTATCCACAAGGGATAAGGTGATAAAAGGGATGCTCCGAGAAAGATAACAAGTATCGCACAAAGGAAATTCATGCCAAGATACAACCTACACAAGGTTGAAAGCTAGAAATGTATGCATGAGCTAGATACTTGTTACCGAGATAGCATTGTTGATGTAGAAGATAAGAGTTCGCGATCATCCGAGCTTGGCTCCAATAAGCATATGGTGATAGCACCTTCCTTGACAATGAGACAAGCTTCCAATGCATCTCGAGTGTACCTAAAACACATTCAAGTACACCATGGTACCCAAACTCATTGGGTCCATAGTAGTTAGAGCAACTACAATACATAGGACAAACTCCACATAAATATGTGCATATTGATATGAAATTGAATTTCATGCACATCTTAGTCATTTAGGATTTGATGGAGTTTATCCTATATATTGGATCAACAAAAGTAGGCATGCCAAAAGATATACATCTAATAAATATGCATGCACAGGACTTTCTAGAACCAAATGAAATACAATTTGGACACAACACCAATTAAACCAAGAAGGCACACCCAAGTGTGACAAGAAAACGAAATGCCCAAATTATATCAAAGACCCAAATCAACACATGATTGAAGGTACCAAGTTGAAAAACATACCAAATGAAAATAGGTTCAAGGAATGAATCAAACCCTCTACACTTTTCATGATGGTACAAAGTACCAAGACGAAAAATGCTTGTCTTCCAAAGAGACATATCATCGGGATTAATAACCAATTGAAAACAAATAGTGTTCAAATACATATAGGATAGCTCCCCCAAGATTTGTGCATTATTTATGATCTTGCATTTGAATACAAAATGCACACAAATGGGGTCATCACTCTCCATATATTTTATACAAACACTAGTCATGTTCAAGAAAGAGCATAAGATACAAAACCAATTTAAAGAATGGTGTTCTAATCAATGTAGGATAGCTTCCCCAGGAATAGTGCATTATCTAGAAGTATGACTTTGAATATCAATGCACAAGAATGGGATCATTGCTTTTCCTATCTCAAGAAAGCATAAAACAAAAATGAGTAGAGCACACGGGATCTAAAAAGATAGAAGGAAGACAATAAATGAGTTAGATCAAGACAAAGCATTGGCAATAAATAAGGCAAATTTTGAGCAAGAGCCCATGTAAATATGATCAATATATTTACCACAAATATGATTATCACTTGTCAAAGACAAGTAATGTATGGAGATATTTCTCGGTGGTGGATTGCAAAGATATATTCAAGATCATATTCACAAAACATAAGCATGTGGCAAAAGATAGGAATTGAAAAAACATGCTTAGATAGAGATTCTTGATGGCTTTAAATAATCAACGATTATGCAAAGCACCAAGAAACTCTCTCACAAACAAGATACCAAAAGATGGGAGACAAGAAGCATTTAAGCAAGTATGGATCTTGTTTGAGCAACATGCCACATAGGAACAAGATAATTAACAATATCAATTCTAGGTGGCAAAATCTCACATGTTCACATTTTCTAGTCTTGTAATATGCACAAAGCATATTACTCCCCCATAATGTGATAATCCAATTTTTTTAAACCAAGAGGCAAACAAACCAACTAGAGATAATTAATGGACATTATAGAATTTGAATTTCTCATGAGCATGACATACCACATAGAGAATAGATAATATTGATATATCATCACTGAGTGGTATTCCTCATGTACACACAATTTTAGGATTGTGAAATGGACGAAGCACATCACTTTCCCAAAATGGGATAGTCCATTAGTCTCTCAAGAAGAGCCAACACGATAAGATATCAAATAAAATCAATAAGGCTCAAAACAAGTAAGTGGTGTGCAAACCAACATACACATACTTGATTTCTCAAGATAAGTAAGTAGAGAGCACAACACATACAAACACTAGCAAGGTACAAAACCAAACACATGCAAGGGTGCAAGAAACTTTCAATGTATAAATGATATAAGCACAAGTTACCGCAAGGAGGAACATTGGATATGAGATAGAACAATATAATCCAAATGACTTGATGAAAGATCGATATGTCGACTAGGGGGGGGGGGTGATTAGGCGACTACCAAATTTTAATTCTTTTTCTTTTAATTAGGGCTTGAGCAAAGTATAACAAGGTTGACTATATGTGCACTAGATGATAGCAACCTATGTGATACAAGCACGGTAAGTAACATAGCGGAAGCAACAAGTAAAGGATAGAAATAACCGCAAAGTGGAGACAAGGAGATGTTTCCCGTAGTTCCTTCCCAAGGGAAGTACGTCTACGGTGGAGGAGTGTGGAGCCACCTAGGCGCTCCAATAGCACGGATGTGCTCACTCTATTCTCCGCGAGCTTTACCCGTGGGGGTTTGGCTCATCCACTATGAGGTCACCTTGATGGCGTTGACCAAGCCGGTACACAAAGGTCAGGGAACTCCACAATGAGTTGGAGCCTCCCAACAATGCCTCGGACTTCCTCCGAGACTCACAAAGGCACCTAGGGTTACAAGCAACCCAAGATGCAAGTTCCACACGGATAGTGTGGGGGGGGGGGGTTTGAAATTCCTTCGGTGGAGAAGTAGATCTAGACCTCCTCCTTCACTCCACAAAGTATCAAGAGGTTTGGGTGGTTGGAGTGGGAGATCTAGTAGGTTGAAGCTTTCATAAATGGAGGAGAGAGAGAGAGTGCAAGAAGCTTAGTCTTCAAGGAGGAACAAGACCACTTTAAATAGCCTCCTCCAAAAGTGGCCGTTGCACAACCAAGAATCCCGCAGCGGTACTACCGCTGCCTTCCTTCGTCTTCAGTTCAAACGGCTATCTTCGCTGGAACGCGCGCCTGTCTTCCACCGATGCCCAGCGGTACTGCCGCTGTGGTACCGCTGCAGCTACCGCTCGACGAAACAGAAGGTGGAAAAGAGCGGTACCTCGGGCGGTACCGCAGCGGTAGCTGGGTCCTTGGCAGCTCACTTCTGACGATCGAAACGCACACAACGGTACCACCGCTGTCCAGCGGTACCGCCGGTGCAGTACCGCTGGAGCTACCGCTGGATGAAATAGAACCCGAAAAACGGCGGTACCTCCAGCGGTACCACCAGCGGTAGCTGGCTGAGCAGCGAGGAAGAACTGCACAGCGGTACTACCGCCCCTCCTGGCGGTACTACCGCTGCCTGGAGCAGAAAACTGCTAAGACCAATTTGCACGCTCTATTCGATGACGCTTATAACAATAACTCCTGGAAGCTCAAAATACATCGTTAGATACATAATTGTGTTATCACTAACACCAAAACATCATCTAGGGAAGATGCACTTTCAATCTCCCCCTTTTTGCGTTAGATGACAACACAATTATCGCAAGGCAAAAGATTTGTAAAAGATAGACGGAGCTCCCCCTAGACATGTGCATTATTCATGAAATGCTTTTGAATGCACAAACGCACACAACCTAGGATCAATGCTCCCCCTAGCTTTTGCAAACTTTGCAAATAATATAAGATAAAGAGCTTGCAACAAAAAGGTAAGACAAGAACATAGACATAACAAAGGCTAAGCAATTAAGGTTCACATGTCTTACACCACATGGAGAGATCCACAACTGAAATAAAAGGTGTTCACAAGCATAGAGAAACAATATGAAGAAAGAACAAGCTTGTGACACACAACCCTTGCGAAACCCCGTACGAGCTACTAGATATCTCTCCCCCTTTGGCATCGAGACACCAAAAAGGGAAAGACCGATGCTAACGCCCCATGGGTCACTCGAAACCGAACGGAGGCTGCTGGGAGGTGACTTCATCTTCTTCATAATCTGCCCATGTGATCACCTGCCCTGCACTGTCCTGAGCTTGCCACTCCTCCCATGGAGTGATATTCTTCTCCGAACCGGACTGCACTTGCTCCCTTGAGCACGGCGGTGAGCAACTTCAGCTTGGCGAGCCTTCATCTCCTCATAACATCATATTGGTTCCTCTCAACTTTCTTGGTCAACGTGAAGATCTTCTTCATAGAACTAGCCATCCATTGGAAGGCCCATCCTTCGTAGTGTGAGAGGGACCGGCTTCATCAACAACTTCTTTGCTCTTCTTCTTCGGATGAAGCTTGACAAGGAGCCGCTTACTCTTGGGGGGAACCCAAAGCTCCGTATCCCCAAGCTCCGCAACATCTTTTCAATCCACTTCCAAATGATGATGCGCATAATGAGGGGAGCAAAAGCGATGTTCTTCTTCTTGATAATGACATCCCAAAGTTCATGCCAAATGAAATCCATGACATCCAACTTCTTTCCCTTGCCTTGCATCTTCTGTGAGGAGCATGAGATTCTTGAGATACCCATGAATTTCATCAATGTTACCCACCTTTGGGTTGATGGTCTCGTGATAAATCCGGTGCATGATGTCCCAAGTGGGAAAGAGTCCCTTGGATTTACCAACCTTCCATTTCTCAGCGCTCTCCGGGTCATATAAAGGCAAAAGCTTCTCAACTTCAACGGCTGCTCACCCGTATGATGCACACGGAAGTGAGTATCATCAAAGTCCTCGTAGAGGATGGAACCAAACTCCTCATAACCAAGCATCTCAGCAATTGCGGACCACTTCTCGTCAAACTTCTTATCCTTGGTCATCCATGTTACGGTACGCTCCGTTTCATTGCCAAAGTGAACGGTGGCTAGGAACTGAGCCACAAGCTTCTCATCAAAATCTTGTTCCAACTCCATCATGGGAGAAGCCCAAACTCCTCACAAATGGCAAGAGCTTCTCCGAAGTAATCACTCTTTTCCCTCATATGATCCATATTAATGAAGTGCCGTTCCACATGGTTGTCCACCGGCTTCTTCAACAAAATCTCATTGTAGCATTGTTCTTGGAACTTGTTGTGAAGAAAGGGTTGTTGCCCTAAACGGAGGCAACTGATCCATCCTCTCAATCACATAAATTGATGGCTCTTCTTGCTACAAACTCCTTGTCCGATAATTGGCTAGCTGTCTTGGTCCTCTTGGGCAAGGACTTCTCCGGTGGTGGAAACTTCCGGCGAGTCACGGGAACCCCATCAAGCTCATCTTGAACTTCATCACCACCTCGGTTCTTTGTTTCTTGTTCCCCACAGATTTGGTACGACGTCCTGTGAATAGCATTTAGGGGACAAGCATATAGGTAAGAATGCACAATTTCATTATTTTGGAGAAAAGAGCACATGTCTACAAAATTGTAGGAAATTAAAACTAGAGTAATAGTACCAAATCTAGTGTTGGAGATGTAACAAGAGGTAATATATAGCTTAGAAAAGCACTAATACTACCTAGGGTTACTCCTCTAAATCTAGGAAGAGGAACTTTCAATCTAGCCACAAATTTCGCAACAAATTTATAGACAAGGTTCTAGATCCACAAATACACATCTCTACCTACTCAATCTACCACGAATCCAAGAGGAACACCACTAATTTCATCTCTATCCATCAACTAGATGAAGAGAGGGATAGGGCATACCGGAACTCATGGCAGAGGATCGAGGAGGAGAGAGATGCAGGAGGCGTCCCAAGGCGTGGAGGTTGAAGATCTAGGCCGGGGAGAGCTCCTTCCCGGCGGAGGAGTGGCCGGCGGCGGCGGAGGTTGGAGGAGAAAGGAGTGGGGGAAGAAACGAATGAGGGAGAAACCCTAAAAATGAGTCGACCCCGACCCTTATCCTGTCCAATCTCCGCGAGCGGTACTACCGCTCGATCCAGCGGTAGTACCGGTCTCGGTAAAAACAGGCACCGGGCGATACCGCGCTGCACAGTGCTGTGAAGCACGCGCAGCGGTAGTACCGCCAGGGTGACCGGTAGTACCGGCGCCTGGGGCAAAAGCAGCTAGGGCTAAAAATGAGCCCCTAAGCCGATTTGACCGCCGTTTCCGACCATCCAAACAACCAAGAGCATGAAAAAGGCATTTTTAGAGAGAGAGGGCTGTTTTAAGAAAGGTTTGGCTTGGGATAGACAAGTAGCTGAGAAAGGAGAAGAAACTCAAGTTTGCAAAAAAAACTTGAAACCCAAGCTTGAGTTCTCTCCCCAAAAAGAGGTCTAAAACACCAAATAAGATCCAAATAAAACCAACTCCTCATAAGGAGGAGGGCGGTGGCCTAGGCCACCATGTATGAGCAATTATCAACCCAAAACCGCGAAGATATATCTTGGGTTCAAGGCCAATACTCATCGTTTAAGCACAATTTGTCACCGGAGTGACCAAATGAAGCACGAATTGTCTATGTGCGCATAATAGAAGTAGTGTTGACTCATGAGTTGAGCTACACTCCCCCTATGTCCATGCATGCATCTAAACTAGTTACGATGTCTACTATGGGTACTTGTGCAAGGCGGTCAAGCAAAGTTGCTCGCATCAATGACATTTAGTTCATTCCTCAACTCTCGAAATCTTGGTTCATCAAGGGCCTTGGTGAATATATCCGCAAGTTGATCCTTGGTTCCTACAAAAGAAAGGTCAATGTTGCCCCTTTCCACGTGCTCCCGGATGAAATGATGACGAACTTCAATATGCTTCGTCTTGGCATGTTGCACGGGGTTGTGGGCGATCTTGATAGCACTCTCATTGTCGCAAAGGAGGGGCACCTTGGTGAAGTTAATACCATAATCCTTCATTGTTTGCACCATCCATAAGAGTTGAGCACAACAACTTGCGGCGGAGATGTACTCGGCTTCGGTGGTGGAGAGAGCAACACAATTTTGCTTCTTGGAAGACCAACACACAAGGAGCGGCCAAGAAATTGACAACTCCCGGATGTAGACTTCCTATCCTTCTTCTCTGGCATAATCCGCATCCGAGTACCCATAAGATGAAAGCTTGAACCCTTGGGATACCAAAGACCAAAGTTTGGGGTATGAAGCAAATATCGAAAGATGCGCTTAACCGCCACTAAGTGGCTCTCTTTGGGAGCCGCTTGATACCTTGCACACTTACCCACACTAAACATAATATCCGGTCTAGATGCACAAAGATAAAGCAAAGAACCAATCATCGAGCGATAGAGTTTTTGATCGACATCGTTACCCTCGGTGTCGGTGTGGAGGTCAACGGAGGTAGACATGGGTGTCTTGTAAGGTTTGAGCTCCATCATCTTGAACCTCTTGAGCATGTCTTGGGTATATTTGGCTTGATTGATGAAGGTACCTTTGTCGGGGGAATAATTAACCCGCGACTTATTCGAAACTAAAAACAGCGACTCAAGACCGCGCCATTATTGTTGGGCCACGTAAAAGATGGGCCGATCTCGCATCGCGGCCTAATAAAGGAAGGCTCTAGAAGGTCGGTGCAAACTTGCCTTGGAAAACAAGAAGACAATCGGCTTCGTGTAGAACTCCTGTAACCTGGCGAGCCTCTGTGTATATAAAGAGGGCTCGCAGGATTTAGACAGGGTGAAGCCTTTAAACCCTAGCTCATACGGCGAGTACCAGATCGGATCGCCTCCATTGTAACACCTCATATCTCATATCAATACCAATCTAGGGTAGGCAGGAAGTAGGTCTTTTACCTCACATTGAGGGGGCCGAACCTGGGTAAATCTGTGTTGATCTTTGTTCCTGCGATCCCAAGCTCGGAGATGCTTGACTCGCGTAATCCCACACCTACGAAGTCATCCATGACACCTGACGTGACAAACCCACGACAGTTGGCGCCCACCGTGGGGCCTGCGGCCAAGAGCGTCACGTTCCGCGCAGGATCCATGAAACGAGCTGAAGATCTCGCCGTTGGCCGTATCATTACGATCGACGGCACACCTCTCATTGACGATTCAAGCTGGGGGCCGGAAGTTGATTACTTAGAGACCGGCCACGTCATCCCGTTTGGATCCATCAACGTCTTCGTTGGTTTCATTGGTGGCAGATCTGTTAGCTCGGTCCAAGAAGGCGAATCAGCAGAAGAAGTCGCCGATGATGGAGAAGAGCCTGTGGAAAGCATGGACTCGCAAGAGTTTGGGTCCATTGTACCCGACTTTGAAGAAAGTTGCTGGGGCTACCCACCAGGAATCGCATTAAAACCAGATTAAGGGGCGGCGCAGGTTGCGGTTTATATGGCCGGAGGAGCAAGTACGTCAGGAACCACAGGAGAAGTCGAAGGGACAGCACCCCCAGGCAACCCGCTCCTCGTCCCGGTGTCAGCCGCAAACGCTGCCGTCCGTGCAACAGAAATTGAGGCCGCCAGGGCCGAGCTCCTGTACGAGGTTCGGAGGATGGAAGAAGAGCGCCGCAGGCTCGACCAGATAAACCAAGGAATTGTAGCGCCCCGACCCGACTGCTATACAGTGATGTTGTGTGTCACCGGTTAAGCGATACAACCGGAGGTTACAGGTTTACCAATCCCCGGCCAAAACCTTTGGCATGCATTGCTCGGAATCAAACATCGGCAACGCAACACCCCGATTGATGCCTTAACACAGGCACAGCTATCAGTGCATAATAGAGAGATCAAGACTTGTGGAACAACTGGCACATCACAGACTCTACGACTCAAAGCATTATAGTTCAACTCTTATAATAGAGAAAGATAGCAAATTATTACAACCAGAGGTCACAGACCCAACAGTACATCATGCGGAAGCGAAAGTTAGTTGTTCTAAACAACAAGATCCAGATTATGGCCTAAGAGGCCTACAGATAAACATTCCCAGCACCAGCTGTCCCGGAGCTGTCCCAAGCTGCCACCTGGGAACCCCAGACTACTCGTCGACGTCCACGTAGAACCCACCTTCGAGGTCGATGAAGTCCTCCTCTGAAACAAAGCAACGACGTTGAGTTCGACGAACTCGCAAGATTAAAATATAGTGCTTTAGCTCGATGAGGCTTTCACAGTTGTATGGCTGTTTTTGCGTAAAGCTGATTTTATTTATAGAAACATGACTCCAAGGCATCGACTAATCAGAACATTTTTTAAAAAGAGGGTAAGAAGTAACTCTTTTCTTTCGATCCTTTCTCATCATCAACCACCATCATCACTGTACCTGTTCTACAAAAGGAACCTCCCCGAATCACCCTCGAGGAAGTCAACCTTGCCTTTTTGGTAGTACCTTTAGTACTCAAATTTTAATCACTAGTCATTAACCCGTGCACCTGCACGGGCTACAAATTAAATAACAGTGACAATACAAATTTGTATGCATGGTCTCACTAAGATCATACTCTCTCCTTCCAAATATATAAGACTTTGAATTTGAGTCTGTCTTTGACCATGAATCTTTTAACAAAATTTTAGGCATATGTCACGAAAATTGTATTACTGGAATGAATATTCTTTTGCGGGATATGCCTCATTAGTTTAATAGTAAAATTCATGACAAAAGATATGCTTAATTCTTGAAGAGGCGTATCATATTTTGAAGGAGATTATTGTTTTTGCCACCATATTGGTTGCTGACTTGAAAGAGAAAGCCGTTTTGGCTCCCGGGTGCACCTGCACCCGGTAGGTTCAAAAAAATTTCAAAAATTGAAAACTTATCAAAAAAATCTGAAAAAAATCATGCACGTACCTGACGATGTCACACACGACCGTGTTAAATTTCGCACCGAGTCGACATCGTATGCGTCCTGTGCAAAATTGACAAAAATCTGACAGAAAATTCAAAATTTTAGATCTCAGTTTCTGTCAGAATTTTGTCATTTTTACACAGGGCGCATACGATGTCGACTCGGTGCGAAATTTAACACGGTCGTGCGTGACATCGTCAGGTACGTGCATGATTTTTTTCAGATTTTTTTGATAAGTTTTCAATTTTTGAATTTTTTTTGAACCTACCGGGTGCATGTGCACCCGGGAGCCAAATTGAATTCCTGGACTTGAAATGCTTTCAATAGTTATCACTTAACAGAGACACACTATACCTATATGGAATTATTTAAATGTTGCTGGCTCGGAAGTTTCTTCTGTAAATGCAAAAATCAGGGAGCTGAAACTTACTGCCCATGTGCCTATGTATGAGTCTATATCGTTTCTACCTAAAAAGATACCATTGCCCCTAGCTACGTGTACTCTGATTATCGATGCGGCAGGGTTTAACATAAGTTCAGCTGAAGTATATACAGATGGCTATTCGTGTGCAATAATCTATGAGGATAGAACAACAATGATTATCAAGCTAACGTTCCCCTGAAAATATGGTAGCCTAATATATGTCAAATATAATTTGTTCTCACCGAAGATTATATTATTTTTATGCATATAAATGAATCAACCGATGGCAATTCAGTCAACCTATTTTCCTGAAACTGTCTTTTTTATAGTTAGCTGCTGCTTGCTTATCCGAATTGTATTATTAGTTGAACTCTACTGTCCAGTCACTACACGATGTAATGTACGTGAGAAGTACATGCACGATGACCGAATGATTTAGCAGAACGATTTTGCACAATCATTGCAGCAAACATTTTCAGTAGCCCTACTACTAACTCTGCTCACCAATTAATTAATAGGACCACAGGTTTACGAAGACCGTGGTAAAATCTGAAGTTAACTTTGAGTCTAGAGCACTGCTTCTAATTTCTCTGTGCATGCAAGAAGTGACTTTTAGATTCTGACAACAATATAAGATTCGGAAGAAGCTAAACGAATCTTAAGGGTAATTGCATTGAGTAGAGAGGAGAAAGTTGACCTCAAACTTGAACAGGGAGGAAAGTGTAAACTGCATCATATATAGCGTTGTGTTATGTATTTGCACGGATTCGATCGACCAATGCATCCAAGAAATGGAATTACTTCTCTTGAATTTTATAGCTCAAAGCATTGGAAATATCTGACTGAAAAAGTCAGTGTGGTACTCGAACCTCACCTGAGATCAATTGGTAATTACTTCTCTTAAATTTTATAGCTCAAAGCATTGGACATATCTGACTGCAAAAAGTCAGTGTGGCACTCGAACCACACCTGAATCAATTGGTCCCGGAGCAGAGTACGGGCGAAAAGAAATTATTACGGCTGATCGGTGCCTCATGATGGCGTCCGGCCGTCCGCGATAGTGCAAACTTCAGGCATCACCTGCGCGGAGACGCCCAATCTCTAAGATGCAGATTGCCAGATTGGCCACGGGGAAGCCTCATCTATGGCACGAATTAATTAGCGACCGATCTGTACCTTTTTTTATATAATACCGATCTGGAGTATGGTTCGGGATTCGAACTCACGCCGAGGAAGATGGGTGCGAAAAGTGTTATGCCTGCGCGCGTTAGAAAAACGACCTTAATCCAACGGCTTTAGACAGATTACCGTAAATCCGAGGGACAAAATTTTTTAACCTCAAGGATTAACGTGGAGCCTCGTATGGTGCCTCCAATTAGTAAATATAAGATTCCGTTCAAGTTCTTCTATGGTCTCTGAATCCTGCACCAAGTCGTCCTTAACCGTGGACACGGCTTTTCGAAAAGATTTACCCTGCAGAGGTGTACTACTTTACAAAGGCATGTACCCGAGGGTATACGCCTTTACCCACCAGTACCGTCCAGCTCATTGCCTGAACATTAGCTCTCTTCCGGGGAAAGCCGGCTGAGCAGGAATGGTTACAACCTTTACCTTGCTTGAGACTAAGCCAGGATCATCAGTGGCGGTAGGGCAGGTTCAGTGCCTCCAACACCCTGCCCCGCGGCCACTCATTTTCCTAAACACCACCATCCTCATCCCAGTCCTGGCCACCATCTTCACGCACGCGCAAATGGAAGCTCAAACTAGAGCACCCTGGCTAGCCCCGCCCAAGTTAGTTGGTTGATAGGGATCCCATAGGCCCACCGATGGAAGCACGCTCATTCTTGGCTCGAAGGGAAGAACTCGCAATTAGGCGGCGAGAACGAGACAACCCACCACATCACCGTGGCCTCTCATCCCCGCCTTTAAGCATGCTATTTTATGTCACCACAGATTTCCACCATCATCCGCACAGTCCATCACAGTTCCAACAATAAAATATCCACCGGACGACAAAGCAATGAACTAAGCATGGCTAAGCATAAACATAGCGGATATAATTTACTCAGGCCAACACCTCAATCCTATGGATATTAGGAGGGAAACAGGTAATGGCATCGGAAAACATAATGCATCTAATAGGATACTCTAATCCAACCAAATTGACATTTGGAACCGCATGCAATATTATAGTGGAGAAAATATCTGCGGAAAACATAGGAGAAGACATGCTCAGAGGGGGATTACGCTTGCCTTGATCAGCAGGCTGGTAATACGGGTCGTCGGGGTATTGTGGTGGAACCCCGACTGCTTGATCTATCGATGCATAAGAACACCGGAAAGGTCACAATCAAATATCACTCAAGCAAACCAAATGCAGTGCACATACACATGATGACATGACAATTTTGATGCACTAAAATTAATATACAAGATCTATCAATTTAAATGGGGTGCAAAATAATTAAAGCGACAAGAGAGAAACAATTCCCATATTTGTTTTCATGCTTTCCTGTGCTATAAATTCATGTAAACAAGCATGTAAAAGATGCTACTGATTAGGTATTGATTTGCTGAACATTTAGAGCCTTTCAACACCATTTTTGGAATTAGTTTGAATTAAATAGGAATTTCCAAAGTTGCATATCAGTACTGCCATTTTCAGTATTTTCAACAAACAGAGGATTTAAATTGCTCGAACATGACCAAATCAAATATGGATGTGTAGAGTTTGTTAAGACAAATTTTTAGACACCTTATTTGCTCAATTTGGAATTACAGAGCTAAAGTTATGAATTTTCAAAGTTTGCTCTTTATTCTGCATTTTCTGTAATTAATTTCAAAAGGCAATTTATTTTATGTTAACATGTGTCAAAATGATAGGAACATGTAGAGCACACTTTTCTGAACATGTGGAAATTCGAATCATCCAATTTGGAGCATTTTTCAATTTGTTATGGATTTTAGAATTAAAGATTTGAATCTGGCTTTTCTTTTAATTTCCAGGAATTTCAACCGAAACGTTCTGGACCGCGGGCTGGTCTAGCCACAGCCGCTGACCAGTGGGCCCGTGGCCACGCTGGTAGCCACGCAAGCAAGCACGGCCCACGGCCAGGTTTGACCGCGGCGACGCGGACGTGCGCGACGGTGGTCGCCGGCGGCGAGCACACCGGCGCGTCGATCTACAGCACTAGGGGATGGGCTACGGGCGGCGTTCGACTCGCGAGCACACGGTGAACACGAACGTGACGGCGCCGCTACCTGATGGTCGCCGGAGCGACGCATCCGTCGGCGACCCGCGGCGAACTCCGACGAGCTACGGCGAACTACGGGTATCAGGCGCATTGACCAACGGCGAGCACGAGGAGAAAGGCAAGCTCACCCTTGACGCGTGCACGGGCTCGGCGAGGACGGAGGAGGTCGGAGACGGCGGCGAGCTGGCTCGGAGCGCGGCGGCCGGAGATGAAGGAGACGAGCAAGGCGGCGACGATCCCGGGCTCCCCTCTGTGATTCCTCGTGCGGGGAAGGAGAGGAGGACGTGGCGGTGCTGCTGGTGGTCCTGGATTGGCTCGGGGAGCTCCCGAATGACGGCGATGCGCGGCGGCGCGCGAAGCTAGGTCACGGCCATGGCCGCGAGGAGAGAGAGAGAGCGAACGGGAGAAAATTTCGGGGAGAGAGAGGGCAACGCCTCGGTGGTGCTCTTATCCACCCCGCGGTGAACAGTGGCGAGCAGGGGAGGCACGGCGGCGAGCTGGCGCGGCTCGAGCAGCTCGTCCGCGGTCGCTACAGGGAGAAGAAGATGATTTTGCAAAAAACCCCTCAGTTGCATTTTTCTATTTACAACTAGGTCCTTTTCAGTTTCTTTTTAAAACCAGTAGCATTTCCAGTATTTAATTGAGGCACTTAAACAATTTATAAAAATTTGAGAAAAATCAGGTAGCCTCCCCACATCATGTAGAAGCACCCCAAAAATTGGTGTTGCAAAATAAAAAGTTTTGAGCAACTTTTGTTCATAGAGTTTGTTTATGGCATTTTGGTTTAAAACCAAAATGAATTTACTTTAGAATTTTAAAGCAAGTGCAAGTATTAAACTTTGAACTCTTGGAACTTTCTTGACAAATATGGATTTGCATTTGTAATTGGGTTTGCCAAGAACAAGCACATTTGGACTTGCAAGGATTGAAGTTAATTGGTGCCATTGCTTCCATTTGTTCTAATTTGTTTTACAACACTTGGTTTCAACTTGCACTCCACAACAAATGATACCATGATGCATGAATGAAGATGCAAAAGTGAAAATTTGGTTCAAATTTTACAGTACCAAAAGTGGGGATGTTACAGGAATCCAACTGGAGCGGCAAAGAGTATTCGCGCTTGCCGCGACTCAAAGACAAGTTGACTCGCAAGCACAACTGCGTGCGACTCAACCAACGGTGGAACTCCCACCTACTCCAGCCGCGGGAGCGGGAGTCCAAACAGGCGCAGGAGGATTGGGACCAACAAATCAAGAAGCCCAGCAACTACCACCGCAACAACCAAGGAGGTTTCACACCCCGCAGGGCCACTACCAAAACCTTGTCGATAATATGTATGCTGCGGCTAAAATCTTGACTCAGATGGTATCAACAGGCGACGACCCGGTCAATACTGAAGCACGGCGTGCGATACAGATGTTAAGCACTGCTGTCCTGCAATAGGCCAATAGAGCAGAAGCCGAAGGGCACCTACCCCTCGTACCGGCCAACCGCAGGATTGCAGCAGAAAGAAGCGTCCAAAGCAGGCCACAAGAGAACATATCAGGAGTCGCACAGGGGCAGCAGGAACAAGCCGCAGAAGCACAGGCAAATATGCCAGCAATGCAGACGCGACCCGCAGAAGTTAACAACCCCACGGGCACATCCACAACCCTGTCTTCGCGGCTCAAGGGCCCGGCGTGTTTCACTGAAAGGATCAGATCGGAACCTTTTCCTGAAGATTTCAAAGGACCACGCAAGGTGGCAAACTACAATGCCAGCATGGATCCCACCACCTGGTTGAACAATTATGAGATGGGGATGAGCATTTTAAACGCCTCAGAAGAAATATGTGCAAGATGACTCAACATGATGTTAGAAGGTGCGGCTCACATATGGCTGCAAAATTTGCCTCCCAACTCTATAAATACTTGGGAGGAATTGAAAGATGCCTTCGTCAAGAACTTCCAAGGAACTTGCAAGCGACTATGCAATATAGAAGATCTCGAGCGTTGTGTCCAGAGGGAAGGCGAGTCAAGTCACCACTGGATGAAAATGGTGGCAGAGATAATACACTCTTCAAATAACATACCACCAAGTTCAGCCGTCCTGGTTATGGAGAAAAATTGTAAGTTCGAGCCGCTGATCCACAAACTAGGTCGCATGAAGGATAAAGTCAAGAGCCTCAGCGAGGTAATGGCTGCGGCTAACAAATACGCCGGCTCGGATAAAACCAGAGACGCGTCAGATGGAGAAGAAGAGGAAGTTGCTGCCAATGGAAAGAAAAATACCAACAAGCCCCAGCAGCAACAAACAAGCCACAACAGCACGAATCAAAACAAACGTAAAAATGAAGACGGTCACTCTGGGCTCGTCGCCAACATGCGTGGAGGATTCAGAGGCCAGCGAGGAAGGGGCCGAGGAAGCGGTTCCCGTCCAATCAATATGGAAGAAGTTTTCAATCGGCCGTGCGACCTTCATACAACAGGTGATGGGCGGCCAGCAGACCATACCAAGGCGCAGTGCAATTACTACAAGAAGTGGAAAGAGGAGAGCCAACACAACAGGGGAAACCACCATGAAGGAAACCCTGGTGCGGCTCATACTGCAGTCGCTGGGCAGCACGGCGCGAGTAATCCCAAGCAAGCAGGGCAGTACCACACGATAGTTATTGACACCTCCAAGAGGGAGGAGAAGTTAAGCCGCAGAAGCCAGCAAGTGAACGCTGTGATACCAGCGACCCCGAATTGGTTAAGGTGGTCAGAACACACAGTGACGTGGAGTCCTGACGATCACCCTCCACAAGTACGAGAGCCAGGAAAACTGGCACTAGTTGTGGCACCCTACGTAGCAGGATACAAGCTAACCAAAGTACTTATGGACGGAGGAAGCAGCATAAACATCCTGTACTACGACATGTTTAAACGTCTGGGGCTCATGGATTCAAGCCTGCAGCCCACAACGACCGTGTTTCATGGTATTGTCCCAGGGAAATCTCCACAGCCAGTAGGAAAAATAACTTTGGGAGTGACCTTCGGGACAGAAGAAAACTTCAGGAGCGAGTTCATATGCTTCGAAGTAGTGAAGTTCCAAAGCCCGTATCACGCTCTGTTCGGAAGAACAGCGTTTGCTAAGTTCATGGCCAGGCCTTGTTACGTGTACCTACAACTGAAAATACCAGGACCAAGAGGGGTCATCACGGTGCACGGTGACAGAGAAAAAGCGATAGAGTGCGAGGAAGGAGACGCAACCTTCGCAGAATTGGCTTGTGCCGCTGAAGAACTAAAAAGCTATAAGTCGCAGGTGGACCCTAACGACATGAGTGTAGTTACTACGCCATCCGCCGAGCCACCGATGAAATTCAAAGCGGCCCAGGACACCAAGCAGATAGATCTCGTTCCTGGCGACTCATCCAAGCAGACAAGCATCGGAGCGCACATGGAAAAAGAACAGGAACGGGCCCTCATCGCTTTCCTTCAAGAAAATAAAGACACCTTCGCATGGAAACCATCAGATATGCCAGGGGTGCCGAGGAGCTAGCAGAGCATAGCCTAAACGTGAACCCCGTGGCTAAGCCAGTAAAACAGCCACTGCGGCGTTTTCACGACGACAGGAGAAAGACGATAGGGGAAGAAATAGCTCGCCTGTTAGCCGCAGGATTTATCACAGAGGTATATCATCCAGAGTGGGTGGCGAACCCAGTCCTGGTTATGAAAAAGAATGGCACATGGCGAATGTGCATCGACTACACCAGTCTCAACAAAGCCTGCCCGAAGGATCCGTTTGCACTGCCGCGGATTGACCAAGTAATTGACTCAACAGCCGGGTGCGAGTTGTTGTGCTTTTTAGATGCCTATTCAGGGTACCATAAAATCAAGATGAAGAAGGAGGATCAAGAGAAGACATCCTTCATTACACCTTTTGGGGCCTTTTGCTATGTCAGCATGCCCTTTGGGTTGAAGAACGCAGGTGCGACTTACCAAAGGTGCATTCAAAATTGCCTACATGAGCAAATAGGTCGCAACGTTCACGCCTACGTGGACGATATTGTGGTTAAGTCGCAAATGTGTCAGGATCTTATCAGCGATCTGAAGGAGACATTCACGAATCTCAGAAAATACAACATGAAGCTCAACCCTACAAAGTGCGTCTTTGGAGTACCAGCGGGGAAGCTATTCGGATTTATAGTATCAGAAAGAGGCATTGAAGCTAACCCTGATAAAATAAAGGCTGTGATGGACCTCCAAAAACCAGAGAAGCTCAGGGATGTGCAGCGACTTACTGGTTGCGTCGCAGCACTGAGTCGCTTTATAGCAAGATTAGGAGAAAAAGCCTTGCCTTTGTACAAATTGCTGAAAAAGTTGGATACCTTCGTTTGGGACGCCGAGGCTGACGAAGCCCTAACAGACCTGAAAAAACAGTTGACAAATGCTCCAGTTCTGGCGGCTCCAAAGGATAAAGAGCCCATGCTGTTGTATATAGCTGCAAATTCTCGTGCTGCAAGTGTCGTGATGGTGGTAGAAAGACAAGAACCTGGAAAGGAGTACCCCGTCCAAAGGCCAGTATATTACGTGAGCGAAGTTCTCACGGCCTCGAAGCAGCGTTACCCACAATGGTAGAAGCTAGTATTTGGTGTGTTCATGGCAAGCCGCAAGTTGAAACACTATTTCCAGGAGCACCCCATAACTGTGGTCAGCTTAGTACCACTAGCAGACATTATCCGCAATCGAGAAGCCACTGGAAGAGTGGCCAAGTGGGCGATCGAGTTAGGACCACATCATATTAGTTATGAGCCACGCACATCAATCAAGTCGCAAGCCCTTGCATATTTTATCAACGACTGGATAGAGATCCAGGTCGCCCCTACCATGGCAGAAGCAAAGTACTGGACTATGCACTTTGATGGATCAAGACAGTTACAAGGCTCGGGGGCTGGAGTTGTATTAACATCTGTGGGGACCCCGGACTAGCTGTCCGAAATACCCGATTATGCTTAACACAACGATCCCGTGATCAGTCTGTCGTTGCACATAATCCGAATTGGATACCGAAGTTTACATCCATTACAATACCGAATAAAAAGTCTTACATAAATGGTCATTTAGACCAAGTCTTACATAGGTGCCTTCATGGGCCAAACCAAAATATCAGCGGAAGCTACGGCGTAGTAGACATCATATTCTAACGATGACGACCCGACAGGCAGCTGACTTGTGGAGATCCTTAGTTTGCGTAGAAGTCGCCATATTCCTGCTCGGCGTAGTGACGAAACCAATATGAGTACATTTGAATGTACTCGCAAACTACCCCAACATGAGTATGCACTAGTTTTATTTTAACTTACAACTTTTATTTGTTTAAAACATCTCTATATCTTTATTAAAAAAAAGTAAGAAGAGTTTTATAACTATCTTTGAAAGAAGTCACCATCTCATTTGTTTCTCCAAAACTCCTCCTTTTCATGACCATGGCTCACCATAGTCCATTTAATCCAACGACTCATACCACTCCATTTGGTATAGCTGTGTAACACCATCACTAATTCAGTTTCTTTTAGACTTAAAGCTTTTTCCAAAAACTTGCACATGGTCTAGGACAGCCTCCCAACTGTCCATATCCGAGGACTCGGCTATTCGAATAGTTTTACACTCTGCAGAGGTAGCACGCTTTTCCCCCATCCATCCGGCAACTCATCGTGTCTGCCACGTCTCGCCATACAAGGTGTATGCGAAGTAAGCCGCCGACCATAGCCTGTCCTTTGCTCATGCTAGTATAGGACCCTACCGCTACGAATTTATCATCCTTTCCATCTACACCCAGTCCAGATTCCCCGTCGGGAAACCTAAGTGTGAGGACTCGTAGTTCTGCCCGGCGAGCGAACCCTTCAATCCTCCCACCATCGTGTTAGGACCCAGGTCAGGGGTAGGTCACCAAACCATCCCCTCATGGAACGAGGTCATCCTCGTTGTTGAGGCATCCCATACTAATATGAGCAAATTATATGACTACGCCCTTTCCCATATGTGGGTAGATGTGGTCGCACAGGGTAAGATTGGTTGTCATAGTACTAGGACACAATGTGCATTTTTCATAAACATCACCCTTCCCACTTCTTTACTTTCACACCGACATCTCGGTATTCCATAACCACACAAGTCTTTTTAAAGGAGTTTTGAATAAACAACATTGTTTCCCATCCTAAAGTTTTATATAAGCTACTACATAGGGTGGCAAAATAATATCCATATACTTTTCGAAAAGGTTTTGTAAACCATTGCCTTAAGAGTAAATCTTTTGATCAAAGTAGATGCATATGTATTTAGGTGCAAGCTCAGGGAGTACCTTGCCTTGCTCGGCAAAGTTCTCGGGTTCTTGTGCTTGATGATCAGAGAATTCCCCCTCCTCGTAGACTCCGGCAACGTTCTCGTCTAAACGTCAAACAAGCAATGCAAACAATTACTAAACTACTCAAGCAAGCATCACAACATATCAATCACAACATCACAATTAGCTACTGCCCACATCAAACCATACAATTTGGTTTCAAAATTATTGAATTAAACATTATTTATTTATGTTCAAAACTATGGCAGAAACTTGTGGAACATGTTTAATTGCACAACTTGAGTTCTGTTGGTCACAAAAATACAAACTAAAATTCCATAGAAAGCTACTGATGTGTAGAAGACAACACAATTGAGTTTGGATTAATTTGAGTTACCAAACTCCCTACACATTTGTTTGAATCCAGAAGCTTAATAATCAAGTTTTAGCTACCAATTAAATTCTGTTGCTCCTAAAATTAAATCCTTTTAGGGGTAACTAAACATGACTAAATGTGACCTAACAAAATTGGTCCTAAATCATTTGGGTTAACCATTTAACATATTTAAATGTTTGAGTGCAGAAGGGTGTTCAAACTTCAACTTCATACTAAACAATTAATACTGCACAAATAATTCTACCAAAATTAGGGAAGCTAATACATGGCAGTACTAAGCTAGCAAAATTGGTTTGGAACTATTTGGACTAACAGAGTATCAGAAACAAACAAGTTTAGAATTTAAACCTTCTGTAGTATTTTTAATAATACTTTTTATTTATTTAATTAAATGACATGAGACCAATTGGGTTGGTTAAACATTTTCATAAGCTTTTCAGAACAATTGAGTTTGATTTATTTGGATTCCTAAATCTCAAGATATTGAATTTACAAGTTCATATCAGTACTGAAAATTTCAGAGAATTTAAATTAGGAAAATCCACTGTTGTGGATAATGTTGAAATTGCTGACATGGGGGACCCACTGGTCAGCGGCACAGTGCACGCGGGGAAATTAATAAAACCCTGACGAGCGGGGCCCGCTCGTCAGTCTCTCTCTCTCTCTCTCTCTAATCGAAACGGTAAGCTACCGTTGGATGGAGATCCAACGGCCCGCAACGAAACCATCGGCGACGACCATTTCTGGTCGGTGCCGTGGCTCCGGCGACGGCGAGGTTGGGCAAAACCTCACCTAGAGGGCTCGGGAAGGCTTGGCGACGACGCGAAACGACGGCGGCGGCGTTGGGGAAGCTTCTGGTCGAGTCCTGCTTGCTGGGACGGAGCGCAGCGTCCACGGCGAGCTTCCGAACTTCGCACGGGCACGACAGCAACTCCGGCGAGCTCCCTACGGCGTTCCTGTGCACGAACCAGAGGGGAAACGATGCGCGTGAGTGTGGTGAAGTTGGGCAAGCAGAGCAGAGGGGTTGGAGGGGAGAAAGGTGCAGCGAGGCGCTGCGGCCACGACGGACCTCGACGGCGGCAGAGCTTCGGCAGGGCACGCCCTCCTGGCGGCTCACGGTGAAATTGGAGAGGGGGAGCGAGGGAGTGGGATGGTGTGCTGCTTCCAGAGGGGTGCGGGGTGGGTTTTATAGCGCGGGAGCCGGCGTATCGTGGACGGGGCGCACGGCCGTGTCCATGGCGCACCGGCGATCTTCGGCTCGAATTCGAGGCAGTGGTGCACGAGGCGTGGCGCTGCGAGGTCGAGCGGGGTCCGGGCACGTTCTAGAAGGCGCTGGCCGAGCCGTGCGTGTCGGGGAGCAGCGAGCTGGGCCAATTTGGCCGGTCGCCGTCCGTTCAACCACGGCGGAGATACAGGGGACAGGGGCGGCATTGGGTCAAGGGAGGTGCTCGAGCGACTGCGGCGGCTGCAGAGGCACGGAGCGTGGACGGCTGCGAGCAAGGGGGGCCTGGGGGCCCGGGGAACGGCGCGGCGCGCGGCGTGCGGCGTCGACACGGCGACGGAGAGGTAGGCGAAGAAGGTTTTGCAGAAAACCCCCTGGCTTCTCTCCTTTTTCTTTCTTTCTTTTGTTTTTCAAACCAGAAGCTTTTCCTGAATTTAATTAGGGCACTAAATCTATTTATAAAAATTCAAGAAAATTTGTGAAGCCTTCCCATGGCATGCAGAAGCTTCACAAAAATTGGCTTTACAAAATAAAATGTTTTGAATCATTTTTGTTCATAGGGTTTTAATTATTGAATTTGGTTTTATTTCCAATTGAATTTTACTTTTGAATTTTAAAACTAATTTAAAATATTGTTGGAGATAGAAAAGTAGTAAGGATAACATGGGAGTGTTTACATTACCACTCCTCTGAATTTTATTGTAAAGGAAAACAATTTCTCACTTGGAGAATTTTATGTGACACTTGTCACTTATTTTCTTGCTTTTCTTTTTATTTTATTTCTCATCTTTTCTTCCTGTCTTTATTTAGAGCAAACAACATACAACTAGCAAGAAATAAACAACACAAGCAACAATATGAGATCAACACATATAATTAAGCAAAAGTTTTTGTTGGCTCTCATTTTTGGAATAATAATACTGATTAATATTTTTGGGATGTTACAATCCTTCCCCCCTTAGAATAAATCTCGTCCCGAGATTTGCTAGGCCTGGGTACTAAAGAGGTCTGGAAATTCGCTTCGAAGATAATCTTCGCGTTCCCAAGTTGCTTCTTCTTCAGAGTGGTTAGTCCACTGGACTTTGTAAAACTTGATCGCACGTCTTCGGGTAACACGAACATCTTCTTCGAGAATTTTGAGGGGTCTCTCGCGATAAGTCAGGTCTTGGTTCAGGTCGATGGAGAGGTGGTCGATGTTTTTGAAAACATCAGGCTGGTCAGGAACTTCGAGACACTTCCGGAGCAAGGAAATGTGGAAGACATCATGATAATCTCCTAACTCCGGGGCAATTCCAGCTGATAGGATACTTCTCCTCGACGAGCAATGACCTTGAAGGGTCCAATATACCTTGGCGCTAACTTTCCTTTGACATGGAAACGCTGCATTCCTTTGAGGGGTGTCACTCGGAGATAAACATGATCTCCGACACTGAAAGTGAGGTCACGGCGCTTGGTGTCAGCGTAACTCTTCTGACGGGATTGGGCAGTTTTGAGGCGTTCACGAATAAGCTGAACTTGCTCTTCAGCTTCACGGAGGGTATCTGGTCCAAACAATTTGCCTTCTCCGGTATCGGACCAATTCAGGGGTGTACGACACTTCTTGCCGTAAAGGGCTTCAAAAGGGGCCATTTGCAGACTGGACTGATAACTGTTGTTGTACGAGAACTCTGCAAACGGAAGACAATCTTCCCACTTGGAACCATAGGATAGAACACATGCGCGAAGCATGTCCTCCAATATCTGGTTCACTCGCTCAGTTTGGCCATCGGTCTGGGGATGATAAGCTGTGCTAAATGCTAACTTGGTTCCGAGGGCTTCATGAAGGGATTTCCAGAATCTTGAGGTGAATTGCGTGCCTCTATCAGATACAATCTTCTTAGGCACACCATGCAGGCTTACTATTCTGGAAATATACAGGTCTGCTAACTGGGCTCCATTGTGAGTGGTCTTGACGGGTATAAAATGAGCAACCTTGGTCAGTCGATCAACGATGACCCAGATTGAATCATGGCCTCGGTTGGATCTTGGAAGTCCGGTAATAAAATCCATTCCAATCTCATCCCACTTCCACTCGGGAATTTTCAAAGGTTGAAGCAATCCAGCGGGCCGCTGATGTTCAGCCTTGACTCGCTGACAGATGTCACACTTGGCTACGAAAGAACCAATCTCTCGCTTCATTCCATGCCACCAAAATCTTTCTCGAAGGTCTTGGTACATTTTGGTTCCGCCGGGGTGGATTGAATAAGGGGTCTCATGGGCCTCCTTTAGGATTAACTCCTTAAGTTCCGTGACATTGGGCACACAGATACGGTCATTGAATTTCAGTACTCCTTCAGCATCTTCGGTAAAACCGGGTGCTTTGCCGAGGGAAATCTTCTTCCTAATTCCTTCAATGCTTTCATGACCTTTTTGGGCTTCTTTGATTTGATCCATCAGGGTTGGGGTTAACTCTAAATTGGCGAGATAACCATGGCTAACAAGTTCTAGTCCAAAGTCTTCGAACTCTTTGAACAAGGCTGGCTGTTCGGCTTGGATCAGGGCATTCAGGGTGCAAGGTTTGCGACTAAGGGCATCGGCAACTACATTAGCCTTTCCAGGGTGATAATGGATTCCAATATCATAATCCTTGATTAATTCCATCCATCTCCTCTGTCGCAGGTTCAACTCTTCTGGGTGAAAATATACTTCAAGCTCTTATGATCCGTATAGATCTCACAGCGATGTCCCGCAAGATAGGGACGCCACTTCTTAAGAGCAAAGACTACAGCAGCTAACTCCAAGTCATGGTTGGGTAATTCTCTTCATGCGGTCGCAACTGCCGGGACAGATACGACACAACTTTGCCTTCTTGCATCAGAACGCAACCAAGTCCGAGGCGTGATGCATCGCAATACACGTCGAAACTCTGGGTGACGTCTGGCATAATCAAAATTGGGGCTGAGGTTAGTCTCTTCTTCAGTTCTTGGAAACTATCCTCACATTTCTGAGTCCATTCAAACTTCTTGTCCTTCTTCAACAGTTGGGTCATAGGTTTGGCTATACTGGAAAATCCTTCAACGAACTTGCGGTAATAACCGGCAAGTCCGAGAAAGCTTCGGATTTCAAAAACATTGGTTGGGGATAACCAGTCAAGAATGGCTTGTATCTTCTCAGGGTCAACAGAAATTCCTCCAGCAGATACAATATGTCCGAGAAATGCCACTTCACTGAGCCAAAACTCACACTTGCTAAGCTTGGCATACAGCTGGTGCTCTTGGAGGGTCTCCAAAACTAGACGCAGGTGTTCAGCATGCTCTTCTTCGGTCTTGGAATAAATAAGGATGTCATCAAGGAAAACTACCACGAACTTGTCGAGGTACTCCATGAAAATCTTGTTCATGAGATTCATGAAATAGGCTGGGGCATTGGTCAGACCAAAGGACATCACGGTGTATTCAAACAAACCGTAACGGGTGGTGAAGGCGGTCTTGGGAATATCTGTCTCTCGGATCTTCAACTGATGGTAACCTGTCCGAAGATCGATCTTTGAAAAGACTCGGGCTCCGTTCATTTGATCGAACAGATCCTCGATCTTGGGAAGAGGGTACTTGTTTTTAATGGTCACGTCATTCAGCTTGCGATAATCCACACACAGGCGTGTGGTACCGTCTCTCTTGTCCACAAAAATAATGGGTGATCCCCATGGTGAAGCGCTTGGGCGGACAAGACCTTTGCTTAGCATATCAGCCAACTGCTTCTTCAACTCAACCAGTTCTTCCGGATTCATCCGATAAGGCTTTTGGGATATGGGGGATGTCCCTGGGATAAGCTCAATTATGAACTCAATATCCCGGTCTGGCGGCATACCAGGCAATTCTTCTGGGAAAACATCCTTGAACAGGTGAACAACACGGATCTCATCTAGGGCGGGTCGAGCTATGCTCTCATGGCATCCGGGTCTGGTCTGGCTGGTCTCAGATGCATACTCCACTTCAACTCCATCATCAGAAGTGAGAGAAACAGCTCTTCGGGCACAGTCAATACGACCGTGATACTTGGCTAACCAATCCATTCCAAGAATAACATCTATGCCTTGGTTTCCTAAGATAATTAGGTCGGCTGCAAACCTTCCTCCTCCAATTTCTATGGGGGTTTCGGAACACATCTGGTTGGTTTTGGCTAACAGTCCTGGGGTTTGTACCAACATTGGTTTGGGTAAAAGACTCCCGACTAAACCTCCCTTAGAAACAAACTCTTTGGTAATAAACGAATGGGTGGCACCAGAATCAAACAGAACAGTTGCAGGTACTGAGTTGACAAGGAACGTACCCAGCACAACATCTGGCGCTTCTTCAGCCTCTTCAGCATTGATGTGGTGCAGACGGCCTCTGACAACAGCAGCATTCCCGCGGGGTGCGGCATTCTTGCCATTACCATTTCCATTGCGGCCTTGACCATTGTTCGGTGCAGGTGCATTGGGGCGCTGGACAGGCTTCTTGGGATTGGGGCATTCTCTGGAGTAATGTCCTGGGGCGCCGCATTCAAAGCAGACAACCTTGGGGCGGAGATTGAAGTTATTGAAGTTTCCTCCAGAACGGTTATTGTCATTGGGGCGGTTGAAGTTGTTTGGGCGGTTAGGGAAATTGGGGCGTGGTGCTTGGGGTGGACGATAGGCAGGCCTGGGGTTCTGCTGAAAGATACGAGGTTTCTGGCTGCTCGAACCTTCCTGAGCATTCATCCTCCTCTTGCGACCTTCATACATAGACTTGCGCTTGGTCTCCAGCTGGATGGCTTTGTCCACAAGTGACTCCAGATCACGGAAGTCATGGATAACCAGAGCACACTGCAGTTCATCATGAAGTCCACTCATGAAACGCTCCATCTTCTTCTCTTCTTTGTCGGTGTCATCAGGAGCATACCGAGATAAGTCGGTAAACTCATCCAGATAACCGACCACATCTTACTTCCCTGCCTCAGCTTGCGGAATTCATCCTTCTTCCTCTCAATGAGTCCAGGGAATGTGCTTCTTGCGGAACTTCTCCTGGAACTCAGCCCAGTTGATGACATGACCAGCTTGCTGGAGAGCCTTGGTAGTTTCCCACCAAGCTCTTGCAGGTCCAGCGAGATAGTGGGTTGCATACAACACTTTCTCATTTTCTCCCACAGCAGCAACTTCCAGATTGTTGTCGATGGTGCGAAGCCAATCATCGGCTCCAGTGGGTGAAGTCCCTTGGATAGGTGGGTGGGTTGGTCTTCTGGAAATCGCCTAAGGTAGATCGCTGGTTTCCATCGCCATTGCCATTACCACCATTGTTGTTGTTGTTGTTGTTGTTAAGCGGCTGCGAGTTGTTGCAGGGCAGAGATGAGCTGGCGCTCCTGCCGGGCATTTCACGTTCCTCCATGATAAGCGCGAGAAGTTGGGCGGGGGTTGGGTCCGGTGGTGGTGGTGCTGATCCTGATCCTCCCATTGTCGCGACGGGGCGGCATCCTGAAGCACACCGGGTATAAGAGCAAGGCAAGAAAAGTTCGACTAAGGGAAAAGACGATTCTCAAGTGGTTGATTAATTTAAGATTATATGAAAATATTTCACACAGATTAACAAGACAAACATACTTATATTTCACAAACAACACATCAAGGAGTTCACATCAACATCAAGCTTACAACATCAAGCTTACAACATCACCTTACATCTAGATACATAACATCTGGTTTCCAAAAGAACCACTACTTCGACTCGACTAGCGATAGGGGTCAACCTAATCCTGCGGTAGTGATCAAGTCACTCGCCTACTGAGGTGGAACCTCCAGCTCTAACACGTCAGCATCTGACTGGTAGGTGGCTCCTCGGGATCCTCCTCCTCGTCCTCGAGAACTGCTCGAGTGGCTCCTCCTCCTCGTCAACTAACTCCTCCTCATCATCTCCTCCTCACAATCCATCTCCTCCACGAAGTCATCATCGTCACTGAGGAAAGCGTTGTTCTCCTTGCGGAGATCCTCGCCCTCCTCCTCCATCTCGTCAGTATGGTGCTCTAGATCCTCAATCAGCCGTCCTGCTCTGCCACCTTCGTGCGGAGCTTCACGATAGTCTTCCTCAGCTGGGCCCTCTTCCTGAGAAGAGCGACCTTCTCCTCCATCAGCTTCTCCTCGTTCTCGCGAAGCTCAACGAGCGACTCGCGGTCAAAGTGAAGCTGAATCCTAGTGCGCAACAGATCATCCTGAGTGCACTGAAGTAAGATCTCCATGTCCATGATGTAGCTCCCAAACATCGGGTGGTAAGGTGAAGGAGTAGGGTGTCCATCACAGTTGCGCCTCCCGTAGAACCGGAAACGGGAGTCTACTAACTCCGCCTTGTGCTCCTCACAAAGTCGGGCTAGCATCCTCTGTGTAGCAGTACAGAGACCGTCAACCCAGGTGGCCTCCTTGGTGGTGAAGATGAGCGTCCTGGAACTGGGAGACTTGATGTTCCTGCGAACTGACGACTGATGAGCCAGCTCAGCCTTCCGACACCGTGAACATCAATCTGAGCTCCCTCAAACTCTGGAGCGGGGCGACCTAACAGCTTGGTCAACTCGAACAAGTCCCTCTCAAACGTCAACTTGCTGTCCTTCTCCAGCTGAACGAACTCGGTCCAATGGAGTGCCATCTACAATTTTTAAGCAAAATTTTAAGTTAGTTAGGTGACAAGTATATCAAAATTTTAATATAGTAGGGCAACAAGTGAGTCAAATTTTAAGCTTAATGAGAGGTGTGCAAAATTTTAGGGATACAAGGAAAATGTAATATTTAATGGAGTAAAATTTTGCATAAGTAAGAGGATTGGAGATAAGCAGTTTTCGAAAATACTTCATTCCTTTCTTTTTAGAAATTCATCTTTTGTAACATTTGACAAACGACCATGCTAACTAAGGTTTCCTAAAGTCAGGATGGCTCTGATACCAAGTCTGTGGGGACCCCGGACTAGCTGTCCGAAATACCCGATTATGCTTAACACAACGATCCCGTGATCAGTCTGTCGTTGCACATAATCCGAATTGGATACCAAAGTTTACATCCATTACAGTACCGAATAAAAGTCTTACATAAATGGTCATTTAGACCAAGTTCTTACATAGGTGCCTTCATGGGCCAAACCAAAATATCAGCGGAAGCTACGGCGTAGTAGACATCATATTCTAACGATGACGACCCGACAGGCAGCTGACTTGTGGAGATCCTTAGTTGCGTAGAAGTCGCCATATTCCTGCTCGGCGTAGTGCTCCTCCTCGTAGTCTGGCTAGGACAATAGCCAGGGACGAAACCAATATGAGTACATTTGAATGTACTCGCAAACTACCCCAACATGAGTATGCACTAGTTTTATTTTAACTTACAACTTTTATTTGTTTAAAACATCTCTATATCTTTATTGAAAAAGGTAAGAAGAGTTTTATAACTATCTTTGAAAGAAGTCACCATCTCATTTTGTTTCTCCAAAACTCCTCCTTTTCTGACCATGGCTCACCATAGTCCATTTATTCCAACAACTCATACCACTCATTTGGTATAGCTGTGTAACACCATCACCATTTCAGTTTCTTTTAAACTTAAAAGCTTTTCCAAAAACTTGCACATGGTCTAGGACAGCCTCCCAACTGTCCATATCCGAGGACTCGGCTATTCGAATAGTTTTACACTCTGCAGAGGTAGCACGCTTTTCCCCATCCATCCGGCAACTCATCGTGTCTGCCACGTCTCGCCATACAAGGTGTATGCGAAGTAAGCCGCCGACCATAGCCTGTCCTTTGCTCATGCTAGTATAGGACCCTACCGCTACGAATTTATCATCCTTTCCATCACACCCAGTCCAGATTCCCCGTCGGGAAACCTAAGTGTGAGGACTCGTAGTTCTGCCCGGCGAGCGAACCCTTCAATCCTCCCACCATCGTGTTAGGACCCAGGTCAGGGGTAGGTCACCAAACCATCCCCTCATGGAACGAGGTCATCCTCGTTGTTGAGGCATCCCATACTAATATGAGCAAATTATATGACTACGCCCTTTCCCATATGTGGGTAGATGTGGTCGCACAGGGTAAGATTGGTTGTCATAGTACTAGGACACAATGTGCATTTTTCATAAACATCACCATTCTCCACTTCTTTACTTCACACCGACATCTCGGTATTCCATAACCACACAAGTCTTTTTAAAGGAGTTTTGAATAAACAACATTGTTTCCCATCCTAAAGTTTTATATAAGCTACTACATAGGGTGGCAAAATAATATCCATATACTTTTCGAAAAGGTTTTGTAAACCATTGCCTTAAGAGTAAATCATTTGATCAAAGTAGATGCATATGTATTTAGGTGCAAGCTCAGGGAGTAGCTTGCCTTGCTCGGCAAAGTTCTCGGGTTCTTGTGCTTGATGATCAGAGAATTCCCCCTCCTCGTAGACTCCGGCAACGTTCTCGTCTAAACGTCAAACAAGCAATGCAAACAATTACTAAACTACTCAAGCAAGCATCACAACATATCAATCACAAACATCACAATTAGCTACTGCCCACATCAAACCATACAATTTGGTTTCAAAATATTGAATTAAACATTATTTATTTATGTTCAAACTATGGCAGAAACTTGTGGAACATGTTTAATTGCACAACTTGAGTTCTGTTGGTCACAAAAATACAAACTAAATTCTATAGAAAGCTACTGATGTGTAGAAGACAACACAATTGAGTTTGGATTAATTTGAGTTACCAAACTCCCTACACATTTGTTTGAATCCAGAAGCTTAATAATCAAGTTTTAGCTACCAATTAAATTCTGTTGCTCCTAAAATTAAATCCTTTTAGGGGTAACTAAACATGACTAAATGTGACCTAACAAAATTGGTCCTAAATCATTTGGGTTAACCATTTAACATATTTAAATGTTTGAGTGCAGAAGGGTGTTTAAACTTCAACTTATACTAAACAATTAATACTGCACAAATAATTCTACCAAAATTAGGGAAGCTAATACATGGCAGTACTAAGCTAGCAAAATTGGTTTGGAATTATTTGGACTAACAGAGTATCAGAAACAAACAAGTTTAGAATTTAAACCTTCTGTAGTATTTTTAATAATACTTTTTATTTATTTAATTAAATGACATGAGACCAATTGGGTTGGTTAAACATTTTCATAAGCTTTCAGAACAATTGAGTTTGATTTATTTGGATTCCTAAATCTCAAGATATTGAATTTACAAGTTCTATCAGTACTGAAAATTTCAGAGAATTTAAATTAGGAAAATCCACTGTTGTGGATAATGTTGAAATTGCTGACATGGGGGACCCACTGGTCAGCGGCACAGTGCACGCGGGGAAATTAATAAAACCCTGACGAGCGGGCCGCTCTCAGTCTCTCTCTCTCTCTCTAATCGAAACGGTAAGTACCGTTGGATGGAGATCCAACGGCCCGCAACGAAACCATCGGCGACGACCATTTCTGGTCGGTGCCGTGGCTCCGGCGACGGCGAGGTTGGGCAAAACCTCACCTAGAGGGCTCGGGAAGGCTTGGCGACGACGCGAAATGACGGCGGCGGCGTTGGGGAAGCTTCTGGTCGAGTCCTGCTTGCTGGGACGGAGCGCAGCGTCCACGGCGAGCTTCCGAACTTCGCACGGGCACGACAGCAACTCCGGCGAGCTCCCTACGGCGTTCCTGTGCACGAACCAGAGGGGAAACGATGCGCGTGAGTGTGGTGAAGTTGGGCAAGCAGAGCAGAGGGGTTGGAGGGGAGAAAGGTGCAGCGAGGCGCTGCGGCCACGACGGACCTCGACGGCGGCAGAGCTTCGGCAGGGCACGCCCTCCTGGCGGCTCACGGTGAAATTGGAGAGGGGGAGCGAGGGAGTGGGATGGTGTGCTGCTTCCAGAGGGGTGCGGGGTGGGTTTTATAGCGCGGGAGCCGGCGTATCGTGGACGGGGCGCACGGCCGTGTCCATGGCGCACCGGCGATCTTCGGCTCGAATTCGAGGCAGTGGTGCACGAGGCGCGGTGCTGCGAGGTCGAGCGGGGTCCGGGCACGTTCTAGAAGGCGCTGGCCGAGCCGTGCGTGTCGGGGAGCAGCGAGCTGGGCCAATTTGGCCGGTCGCCGTCCGTTCAACCACGGCGGAGATACAGGGGACAGGGGCGGCATTGGGTCAAGGGAGGTGCTCGAGCGACTGCGGCGGCTGCAGAGGCACGGAGCGTGGACGGCTGCGAGCAAGGGGGGCCTGGGGGGCCCGGGGAACGGCGCGGCGCGCGGCGTGCGGCGTCGACACGGCGACGGAGAGGTAGGCGAAGAAGGTTTTGCAGAAAACCCCCTGGCTTCTCTCCTTTTTCTTTCTTTCTTTTGTTTTTCAAACCAGAAGCTTTTCCTGAATTTAATTAGGGCACTAAATCTATTTATAAAAATTCAAGAAAATTTGTGAAGCCTTCCCATGGCATGCAGAAGCTTCACAAAAATTGGCTTTACAAAATAAAATGTTTTGAATCATTTTTGTTCATAGGGTTTTAATTATTGAATTTGGTTTTATTTCCAATTGAATTTTACTTTTGAATTTTAAAACTAATTTAAAATATTGTTGGAGATAGAAAAGTAGTAAGGATAACATGGAGTGTTTACATTACCACTCCTCTGAATTTTATTGTAAAGGAAAACAATTTCTCACTTGGAGAATTTTATGTGACACTTGTCACCTTATTTTCTTGCTTTTCTTTTTATTTTATTTCTCATCTTTTCTTCCTGTCTTTATTTAGAGCAAACAACATACAACTAGCAAGAAATAAACAACACAAGCAACAATATGAGATCAACACATATAATTAAGCAAAAGTTTTTGTTGGCTCTCATTTTTGGAATAATAATACTGATTAAATTTTTGGGATGTTACAACATCCCCCAAGGGAGACAAGCTACGATACGTGCTGCAAATACACTTCAACTGCACAAATAACGTGGCAGAGTATGAGGCATTACTTCATGGACTCCGTATAGCAAAGGAGATGACCATCAGTCGCATACGCTGTTTGGAGATTCAGATTTGGTAGCCCACAAGTCTCTGGAACATGGGACAGCAAGGATGCAACTATGGCTGCGTACAGGAGAGAGGTGGACAGAATTGCTGGACACTTCACTGGATATCAAGTAGAACATATTGATCGAAGGCAAAATGAAGCGGCAGATGCTTTGTCTCGACTTGGATCCAATAGACAGTCAGTTCCGCACAATGTATTCCTAGATGAATTGCACAACCCATCAGTCAAACCTCCAGCAGAGATTGACATCGCAGAGCCTGAAGATGATTCAACCTTAGTCGCAGCCCTGCATGAACAGCCAGCCTGGACAGAGCCGTACATGGCATATTTAAGTCGCGGAGTGCTACCAGAAGATGAGGTAGAGGCGCGAAAAATCACACGGCGATCTAAGGCCTATACAATAATCAACAATGAGCTATACAAGCACAGCGTTTCAGGAACATTACAATGATGTGTATCGCCAGAAGAAGGACGAAAAATCTTGCACGAAATTCATGCAGGCGATTGTGGCCATCATGCTTCGTCAAGATCTTTGGTGGCAAAGGCGTTCAGGCATGGTTTCTTCTGGTTGACAGCGTTAGCAGATGCCGAGCAGATTGTCAGAGTGTGTGATGGATGCCAAAGATATGCTAGGCAAGACCATATGCCCGCTCAAGCACTCCGCACAATACCCATTACATGGCCTTTTGCCGTATGGGGTTTTGACATGGTGGGGCCCTTCAGACGGTCCTCAACGGGAAAAACTCACCTCCTGGTCATGGTGGACAAATTCACAAAGTGGATAGAAGCAGAGCCCGTGGGAGATTGTGAGGCTGAAACAGCAGTCAAATTCTTGAAGAAGGTCATATTCCGCTTCGGGTATCCCCACAGTATCATCACAGACAATGGGAGCAACACCTCTGAAGGAGCTACGCAAATATTTTGTGCAAACAATTTGATAAGGCTGGACCTCACGTCAGTAGCACATTCACAGAGCAATGGACAAGTTGAGCGAGCCAACCAGGAAATCCTCCATGGAATTAAGCCGCGCCTTATTGAAAAGGTTGAAGCGTCTCCAGGATGTTGGGTGCAGGAATTGCCAGCAGTACTGTGGAGTTTGAGGACAACCCCTAACAGATCCACAGGATTTACACCATATTTTATGGTCTATGGGGCAGAAGCAGTCATGCCCAGCGATATCATACATGATTCACCAAGAGTTGCGGCTTATATCGAGGCGGATAACGAAGCAGCTCGCACTACTAGGAAACTGCCTTTCTATAGACTGACATTCTGTGGCACACCAAACAGTGCGTGCACCACTAAAAAGATTCTGTGGCACACCCCACGTGGTGCGCCACAAAAATTTAGGAATTCTGTGGCGCACGCAAATCACATGCGCCACAGAAATTTGACTTTCTGTGGTGCATCTGACCGCGTGCGCCACAGAAATACACATTTCTGTGGCGCATGCAGTCAGATACGCCACAGAAATTCAAATTTTTGTGGCGCATGTGGCCACATGCGCCACAGAAAGATAGCATTTCTGTGGCGCATACTGTTACGTGCGCCACAGAATGCCATCCACGCACACACGTCTGTCTCCAGATCCACAGAATCCCCGCATCTCTTCTCTCCTTCTGCCGCCCCTCTCGCACGACCCCCTCATCTCTCTCTTCGCTTCATCTCCCACCTGGAGCGCGCACTCGCCGAGCACCAGGACGCCAGGTCCAAGCCCTCCGACTCCGGCTCCTCCCACCCGCACAAGCCCGCCGTCCGGGACGACGAGCTGGAGCTGCCGCCCAGGTCGCTCAGGGACCCGCCCTACACGCTCGGCCCCAAGATCTCCGACTGGGACGAGCAGCGGCCGCATGGAACGCCCGCCACCCGGAGACCCCGCCCTTCCTCAACGACGTTAAGCCCAGGGTCATGCTCGTCACCGGGTCCTGCCCCAAGCCCTGCGAGAACCCCGTCGGCGACCACTACCTCCTCAAGTCCATCAAGAACAAGATGGACTACTGCCGCATCCAGGACATCGCGATCATCTACAACATGGCGCTGCTCGACGCCGAGCTCGCCGGTTCTGGGCCAAGCTGCCCCTCCCGCGCGCGCTCCTCCTCGCGCACCCGGAGGTCGAGTTCTTCTGGTGGATGGACTCCGATGCCATGTTCACCGACATGGCCTTCGAGCTGCCGTGGGAGCGCTATGGCCCGTACAACTTCATCCTGCACGGCTGGGACGAGATGGTCTACGACGACAAGAATTGGATTGGGCTCAACAACGGAAGCTTTTTGCTGCGCAACCGCTAGTGGCCCTTCCCGGATCCTGCCGCCGCCGGCCATCCAAACGACCGCGGTGGCTGCCCATTTTTTTAAAACCTAAAAATGACATTCTGTGGCGCATGCATGCGGTGCGCCACAAAATCTTTGACTTTCTGTGGCGCACGGGCCGGTGCGCCACAGAAATATAATTTTGTGGCGATAATTCTGTGGCACACCCACCATGCGCCACAGAAAGGCAAAGTGGGTGCGCCACAGAAAGGCCTTTTCCTAGTAGTGTCGGCAAGATTCGGTGGACACACTAGTAGACGTCAGAGACTTGGCGGCATCAAGGTCAGCGGTATATCAACAAGACTTGCGACGCTATCATGCCAGACGCATCAAAACCCGCACCTTTCAAGCAGGAGACCTAGTGCTGCGACTCAAGCAAGACCAGAAGGGAATGCATAAGCTATCTTCTCCATGAGAAGGACCCTACATCATCAGCAAAAAGTTACACAATGGCTCATACTATCTGCTGGATGTAAGGGAAGAAAGAGGTGATCGCCACGATTTTGAAGATCGTCTAGAAGCGCCTCGCCCTTGGAACGTCGCGCAATTGCGACCATACTATACATAAGAAAAAGCTAATTAGAGCTAAGCATCATCTTTCCAGCTGCATAGCCGAGTATCATCACAGCCACTCAGGGCTAAAACCTCAACTCTGGTCGCCACCTAGGCGCGACCTATGCAACATCTGATCGCCACCTAGGCGCGATCAACCCTTGTATCAGAAACCGGCCGCCACCTAGGCGCGGCCGTAAACTTCGTATCACCTCTGGTCGCCACCTAGGCGCGACCGACCCCATGTATCACAATGGATCGCCACCTACGCGCGATCCAACCCTATGTATAACACTCGGTTGCCACCAAGGCGCGACCTTATGTGTCATAATAATCAAAGCTTATCATAGCTATATATCATTATTGTTTCTTGGGGGCTTTGTTACCCTGAAACAGCCAACTTACTGGCAATTATCAAATTTACCTTAAGTCGGATTGCTACTTGCATTATGTGGCCAAAGTACTGGGGTGTGGCGTCAATCGAGCTTGATTGCCTATCATGGCCGCTCTCGACCCTGAACACACATGTTCCTAGGAAATACTGAGTCACGCGAGTGCCCACTTAAAGGATTCAGATAGACCTAACAAGAGGTCAATGTACTGCTTATAGTACGGTAACACCAATTACAATTGCTTATATCTTAACAATTGTTTTGTCTATAATATTGAGTTACAGGTGACGACCTTCAAAACCTTCTGAGAAGAATTGAGGTGATTATCAAGTTACATCAACTCAATCCTTGGGGGCTACAACATATTATCATCAAAAAATTGAAGGTTGATCGTCATCAAGTTCACGAAGTCAGATCCACCTCTCAGGTGCGAGTAAAAGCCTGTCCAACGCGATCATGAGTCGCAACGCAAGAAAGTGCAAGCATGAAAAAGAAAAGTGCAGCCTAAACGTTCAAGGAATCCTTAAAGCTCAAGGAAATATGTCAAGATATCCCATGAAGTTCAGGCTACACTTGGGGGCTAATGTCGGGGGAATAATTAACCCGTGACTTATTCGAAACTAAAAACAGCGACTCAAGACCGCGCCATTATTGTTGGGCCACGTAAAAGATGGGCCGATCTCGCATCGCGGCCTAATAAAGGTAGGCTCTAGAAGGTCGGTGCAAACTTGCCTTGGAAAACAAGAAGACAATCGGCTTCGTGTAGAACTCCTGTAACCTGGCGAGCCTCTGTGTATATAAAGAGGCCTCGCAGGATTTAGACAGGGTGAAGCCATTAAACCCTAGCTCATACGGCGAGTACCAGATCGGATCACCTCCATTGTAACACCTCATATCTCATATCAATACCAATCTAGAGTAGGCAGGAAGTAGGTCTTTTACCTCACATTGAGGGGGGCGAACCTGGGTAAATCTGTGTTGATCTTTTTTCCTGCGATCCCAAGCTCGGAGATGCTTGACTTGCGTAATCCCACACCTACGAAGTCATCCATGACACCTGACGTGACAAACCCACGACAACCTTCCCTATATTGCTTCACTTCAAATCCTAGGAAGTACTTCAACTCCCCCATCATGGACATCTCAAATTTGCTTGTCATTAGCTTTGCAAACTCATCATTGAAAGCATTGTTAGTAGAACCAAAAATGATGTCATCTACATAGAGTTGGCATATGAAAAGATTACCACCCACCTTCTTGGTAAAGAGGGTGGGGTCAATAACACCAACTTGGAATCCACGGTCTACAAGAAACTCTCGAAGGTGCTCATACCACGCACGTGGGGCTTGTTTAAGGCCATAGAGCGCCTTGTCGAGCTTGTAAACATGGTCCAGATGGTTGGGATCCTCAAACCCGGGAGGTTGCTTAACATATACCAACTCATTAATAGGACCATTAAGGAAAGCACTTTTAACATCCATTTGTTGCAATTTAAAGTTATGATGAGATGCATATGCAAGCAAGATGCGAATAGATTCAAGACGAGCAACGGGGGCATAGGTTTCACCGAAGTCAACACCTTCGACTTGAGAGTAGCCTTGTGCCACCAATCTTGCCTTGTTTCGAATGACAATGCCGTTCGAATCTTGCTTGTTCTTGAAGACCCACTTGGTGCCGATGACGTTCTTGCACCCATTTGGCCTTGGCACCAACTTCCACACCTTGTTGCGCTTGAAATTATTGAGTTCTTCATGCATGGCATCAATCCAATCATGATCTTCAAGTGCCTCATACACAAAAGCATGGTTGGTGCTAAAGCTTGCCAATTGTTTCTTGTGACGACCTTGCTTTGGACACCTCCAAGAACTTTGTCCAATGTATGCTCTAAGCGTGTTAGGTTTTGCTCTCTTCGCATATCTCTTCTCTTCTTGATCTCCTCCGAAGTTTCTTGAGAGATGACTTGATCATTTCCTTCATCATCGGAGTCATGTGCATTGTTTTGATCTTGATGTGGACCATCTTGATCTTGTTCTTGATCATTGACGTGTGCACCGTCTTGAGCTTGGTCTTGAACATCAAGTTGTGGAGAGGAACCACTAGGTTGATCTTGTTCTTGACCTTGCTCACTTGATTGAGGGCTCGGAGTTTGTTCTTGGTTACGGGGAGGATCTTGAGTTGGTGATGACATGACTTGAGGAGGAGCTCGAGGAGGATCTTGAACTTGAGGAAGAGCTCGAGGAGGATCTTGAACTTGAGGAGGATCCTCTTCAATGGGACGGATGTCCCCAATTGCCATCCTTCTTAGAGCGAGCTCCATAGGTACATCACCTACAACATTAGGATCAACTTGCCCCACTTGGGAGCCATTATCCTCATCAAACTTCACGTCACTAGATTCTTCAACTTGACCGGTGGTCTTGTTGTAGACTCTATAGCCGTGAGAGTTTGTGGAGTAACCAACAAAGATACCCTCTATAGATCTAGTCTCAAACTTAGATAACCGGTTACCTTTCTTGCGAATGAAGCACTTGCATCCAAAGACACGAAAATAAGAAAGATCCGGTTTCTTCCCAAGAAGAATCTCATATGGGGTCTTGTTCAATAGCTTGCGGAGATATAACCGATTTGTTGCATGACAAGCGGTGGAGATGGCTTCGGCCCAAAAGTTAAACGGAGAAGCATACTCCGCAATCATGGTCCTAGCCGCATCCATAAGAGTCCGGTTCTTCCTCTCCGCAACACCATTTTGTTGAGGGGTGTATGGAGTGGAATATTGATGAGCAATGCCCTCTTCACTAAGAAACCCCTCCACGGTGTAGTTCTTGAATTCGGACCCATTGTCACTTCGAATTGTCATGATCTTCTCTTGATATTGGCGTTGAGACATGTTGATGAAGTCAATGACTCTTTGTTGAGTCTCACTCTTTTTCTTGAAGAAATAGACCCATGTGTATCTTGAATAGTCATCAACAATCACCAAGCAATACTTCTTCCCACCAAGACTATCATAAGATAATGGACCAAATAGGTCCAAATGAATGAGCTCAAGAATCTTGTTGGTGGTAATCTTCGTCTTTGATGGATGGGCTTCTCCATGTTGCTTTCCTAGAACGCATGATCTACACACACGATCTTTGGAAAACTTAATATCGGTTAGTCCAAGAATGTGATCACCACTTTGAAGATCATGGAGTGTTCTCATATTGGTGTGGGCTAGTCGGCGGTGCCAAAGCCAACCCACATCAACTTTAGCCATTAGACAAGTCGCGGCCGACATGCTCTCTTTCGAGAAATCAAGCACATACATGCCGTACTCGACATGTCCAACAAAGACTACTTTAAGAGATCCCTTCACGGTGATGATCACACTCTCGTCATCAAAGTAACACCCATAACCACTTTTAGTAAGTTGATAGACGGAGAGTAAGTTGTAGCCAAGGGACTCAACGACAAGTACATTCTTGATAGAGACTTCTCTAGCAACAACGACCTTGCCTCGTCCCAATACCTTAAGCTCGCGGTTGTCACCAATTTTGACTCGTGAATATTGAGGTAGAGGAGGTTCAATATCATCCACCAAGTCAATGCGTCCGGTCATGTGTTGGGATGCGCCACTATCCACCGTCCATCGACCCGCACCGGACGCCACACCCTACAAGGAATCAAGTCTTTGATTTAGGTACCCATTTTTCGATGGGTCCTTTCTTGTTAGTCACAAGGGTCTTTGGAACCCAAATAGCCCAATGATAATCATCACCATAAGAAGTGCCAACATATTTAGCATAAACATGACCATCTCTAGATTTCATAAGAACATAAGATGGGTTATATTTGCCGGCAAAGTCATTATGGGTAGGAAGGTCCCTTGTGACCTCACCACCCACAATGGTGTTGGTCTCCTTCTCTTTAGCCAACTCCCCCTCCTTCACAAAGATAATAGCTTTTGAAGAGGGAGAAGGCTTCTTCTTCTTGTTGTTCTTCTTCTTTGACTTGGTAGAGAAACCAAGTCCTTCTTTCCCAATTTGATCCTTTTGATTGCTCAAAAGGTCATTGAGATTCTTTTCTCCTTGGGCACAAGCCATAATGCCCTTCTCAAGTTGAGATTTCAACTTAGCATTCTCTTCAACAAGATTAGCATGCTCACAACAAATAATAGATTTAGCAACAATTTCATTTGATGTGGATGCAATAACTTCTTTCACTTGTTGACCTAGGAATTGATCATGAGACTTCTCAAGTTTGGCAAAAGACTCTTTGAGGGTTTTGAGTTCCTCTTCAAGTCTCTTGTTTTCCTTCTCAAGTCTAGCATGTTCAATGCCTAGCTCAAGCTTCTCATTCTTATAGACTTTAGAAGTAGCAAGAGCATGTTCATGATCCTTTTTAACTCTAGACATGTCAATAGCATAGGATTCCTCTAAATTAGATAGGGCCTCCTCAAGAGACCCTACGAGTTTGCTCCTTTTCAAGAGTGATAGAGAAATCCGCTATCTCATTAGCATAGTCAACTTCACGGTTCGCCATGCCCGAAATGATCTCCTCCTTTTGATCTACAAGAGAGTTAGTTTCCTCAAGTTGCTCCATAAGAGCATCAACATGCACTTTATCTTCTCCCTTAAGATTAGCTAGCCACAAGTCCACCTCATTTGGACTTTGGGGCTCCTTCACAACATTCTCTACACAATGCAATAAGGAAGGAGGTGTAGAGGCAATAGGTTTAGGAGAAGGAGTTACCGAGGTGGCTTTTGCCATGAGACATGTGTAGGGAATGGACTCATTTTCATTGGGGGATTCAAATAGGGATGACGGTGTAGAGGAAGGTGTAGCTATGGCAATGCGAGCGGTAGCTACAACTTCATCTTCATCTTCATCACCGGACATGTATTCTTCCAAAACTTTTCTATCTTGAACACACAAGGCATTGGAACCCTTTTCTTCACGTAGTTCTTGTTGCCGTTGCCTTGGTCTTGTCTTTTCTCACAAGCTTGCCATTGTGGTTCTCTCGATTCTCCCAAGGACAATCGGCAATGTAGTGATTGAGATTGCTACAATTGTAGCAAGTTTTTGGACGATCTCCTCTTAGTCTGGCAACGAAGTTCTTCTTAGCAAAAGGTCTTGATGAGGATCTCTTGGAACGGTTGCCCCAAAAGGCTCTTGAAGCAAGGGCCATGTGTTCATAATAATCTTGCTTGGTGTCCTCCGAATCCTCATCTTCAACTTCATGTTCACACTCATCTTCATAAGTGATGGCCTTGGACTTCAATGCAAGATTTGGAGATTGTCCCGCAAGTCCCCTTTGCCGAGCTTGAGCATGAATAGAGCTCTTGACAACCATTCCAATGGATACAAACTCGTTGAGCACGGTGTTGGAGTCAAGTGTTGAGAATTCCGGTCTTGATCGAATGGTTTGAGCCAAGCCTTGATTTGAAGGAGTGATGGCCTTGAGAAACTTGCGCTTGATCCAACTATCACTAATCTTCTCGAAACCGAAATCATTCAAGGTGATGGCAAGAGCGGTGAGTCTTCGATAGAGATCTTCGGGGGTTCATCTTCATTCATCACAAACTCATCGGCTTCGTCTTGAACCGCTTCATACTTGGAGAGTTGGATGCTTTTGTTCCCCAAGAACAAGTTATGGAGATTCTCCCAACATTGCTTTGCCGTCGTGCACATACGGATATGTGTGGTATAAGTTGGGCCGGCGGCCGTTTGTATCATGTGCATGGCGGTGGCATTGAGTTGATGATTGGCCTTCTCCGTTGGAGTCATGTTGTGTGGATCTTGAGGATAGAAACCTTGCTCTAAAATGTCAATCAAGAAAACACAACAACTAGACATGTGTGATCGCATAGAATATTGCCAATTAGGAAAGTCTTTAGGATCAAGCTTAGGAGGTGCGCCCATATTGGCGATGTGTGGCGGAGAGACGTGTTGGTGGATTGTGTTATACACTTGTTCCGGTGGAACATTTGCATACACCCCGACGGCTTCCTTGGGGTTGAGTTACCATCCTCGGAGTTCTTTGTTTCGGGAATGGCTTTCGCCTTTCCGTCCGCATTGACGAGACCCGTAGAAGGAAGAGTATTTAGCTTTCCGGGTCATTCTCCAAGGAGGGTAAATCAATCTTAGGAGGATCCGGTTTCCCTAGGAACTCCTTGAACATTTCTCGCATCGATTCCTTCATGCTTATGTTGAGGTTGGTAGTGATCTCGGTATTGAGATTCGATATCTCATTCTTGAGTTCACTAACAACCACACCAAAGAGTTCATTAGTAACCAATGCGAGTGGGTCCACGATGTCCGACATATTCTCTTAGGGGGTGAAGCCTTAGATAAGAGAAGGCTCTGATACCAATTGAAAGATCGATATGTCGACTAGAGGGGGGGGTGATTAGGCGACTACCAAATTTTAATTCTTTTTCTTTTAATTAGGGCATGAGCAAAGTATAACAAGGTTGACTATATGTGCACTAGATGATAGCAACCTATGTGATACAAGCACGGTAAGTAACGTAGCGGAAGCAACAAGTAAAGGATAGAAATAACCGCAAAGTGGAGACACGGAGATGTTTCCCGTAGTTCCTTCCCAAGGGAAGTACGTCTACGTTGGAGGAGTGTGGAGCCGCCTAGGGCTCCAATAGCACGGATGTGCTCACTCTATTCTCCGTGAGCTTTACCTGTGGGGGTTCAGCTCATCCACTATGAGGTCACCTTGATGGCGTTGACCAAGCCGATACACAAAGGTCGGGGAACTCCACAATGAGTTGGAGCCTCCCAACAATGCCTCGGATTTCCTCCGAGACTCACAAAGGCACATAGGGTTACAAGCAACCCAAGATGCAAGTTCCACACGGATAGTGTGGGGGGGTTTGAAATTCCTTCGGTGGAGATGTAGATCTAGACCTCCTCCTTCACTCCACAAAGTATCAAGAGGTTTGGGTGGTTGGAGTGGGAGATCCAGTAGGTTGAAGCTTTCATAAATGGAGGAGAGAGAGAGTGCAAGAAGCTTAGTCTTCAAGGAGCAAGAAGACCACTTTAAATAGCCTCCTCCAAAAGTGGCCGTTGCACAGCCAAGAATCCCGCAGCGGTACTACCGCTGCCTTCCTTCGTCTTCGGTTCAAACGGCTATCTTCGCTGGAACGCGCGCCTGTCTTTAAGGCAGTACTACCGCTGGAGGCAGCGGTACCACCGCTGCCCAGCGGTACTGCCGCTGTGGTACCGCTGCAGCTACCGCTCGACGAAACAGAAGGTGGAAAACGGCGGTACCTCGGGCGGTACCGCAGCGGTAGCTGGGTCCTTGGTAGCTCACTTCTGACGATTGAAACGCACACAGCGGTACCACCGCTGGACCTGGCGGTACCACCGCTGTCCAGCGGTACCACCGGTGCAGTACCGCTGGAGCTACCGCTGGATGAAACAAAACCCGAAAAACGGCGGTACCTCCAGCGGTACCGCCAGTGGTAGCTGGTTGAACAGCCAGGAAGAACTGCACAGCGGTACTACCGCCCCTCCTGGCGGTACTACCGCTGCCTGGAGCAGAAAACTGCTAAGACCAATTTGCACGCTCTATTCGATGACGCTTATAACAATAATTCCTGGAAGGTCAAAATACATCGTTAGATACATAATTGTGTTATCACTAACACCAAAACATCATCTAGGGAAGATGCACTTTCACTTGACTTGAGAGAATATAATTGATAAAGATCCCTTAATTCTTCATAATGTGGCCAAGTCTCCAATGCCCTCCAATAACACCTATTGATCAAGTTTTAGCTTGTTGGTCCCCAACCAAGTTGGGTCCTAAGAGGTTAGTCATAATAGGCTTGGCAACCCAAATGGTTCTTTTCTTGACACCACTTTGAGTACCAACATATTTGGCAAACACATTGCCAACCTTATCCTTCCGAAGAGAATAAATATCATCAATTATAATGGGGTTGGATAAGGTACCATTAGTGCATGAAGAAGCAAAGTGGCCCTTCTCTCGGCATAAGTAGCAACATTGGCTTTTTCCCTTCTTCTTAGTTGAAATCTCAACTTGAGGAGAAATAGCTTGATTCTCCTTGGGAAGAGACCGTTCTTCAACTTGAGGAGCTTGAGTTTGAGCTTGAGGCCTCTTCCCTTGTTGCTTCTCACTATGGGACTTCTTCTTCAAAGGGCAAGATCTAACATGGTGCCCTTCAACTTTGCACTTGAAGCAAACAATCTTGGCCGAATCTTTAACTTGTTTTGGCCCTTTTTCTTCTTGATAAACTTGGACTTGTTCTTGTTATTGGAGTTGAATCCAAGTCCACTCTTGTCATTGGGGCATCTTTGAACACTCAACATATTGTCAAGTGTAGACTTCCCAACATGACACTTTTCCAAGTCTTTCTTCAAAGAAGAGACTTGGGCCTTGAGCTCATTTAATTCCTCTACATGGTTAGTATCAACACAAACACTAGAGGAAGTAGAAGCTTCATCGTTAGAGCAACAAGGCAAGCAAAGTAATTCATCACAAGATTTAGCAATAGTATGTGATGTAGAATTACTAGGACTAGCACAAGGCAATATAGCATTTTTAATAGAAGTTGTGCCTTTGTCCACATGAGGCTCACAAGATGTTACCTTTGTAGTGATAGCCTCATGAGCTAACTTTAGCCTAGCATGGGATGCTAGAAGATCCTCATTAGAGCTAGAGAGCTTTTCATGACTTTCTTCCAATTTCCCATACTTGCTAGTTAGCAACTCAAGTTGAGCCCTTAGCTCAACATTCTCCTTCAAAATAGATGCTTCACGAGAAGTGGAGTTAGTAGCACATGCATCATTAATTTTAGAAATGGAAGAAGACAAATTGGCAAGCTCATCATTCATCCTAGCATTTTCCTCAATAATATTAGCATGATTACAAGAGGAAGTAGAAGAGCTAGGCATAACAATTTTAGATAGTTGAGTTTGGAGTTGATCATGAGACTTGGTAAGGAGAGAGTGTTCACTTTCCAAAGCCTTATGAGCTTTGTCAAGTCTCTCTACATCCTCAATTAGTCTAGCATTGCCAACACCAAATTCAACCTTTTCCTTTTTAAGCACTTTATATTTAGCAATAGCATGATCTCTTTCCTTAATGATTTTAGCAATAATTAGATCATTTGATTCATCAAGAGATTAAAGTTTCTCCTCAAGAGACACTCGAAGCTCTTGCTCTTCCTCAAGGGCATTCTCTAAGGATGCTTTTTCCATAGCATCCTCTCTTTCCATCCTTCCCTTCTTCAATGATATCCTTGCACTTAATAGCAAAAGTCAAAATTTCACACAAGTAAGAGCAAGCTTGACTACCTTTAGGGAGAGCACCAAATACCATCTCACTCTTCTCCTTTAAGGAGTCAATATCATTCTCTTTTAATCCATAATAATCCTCATCCTCATCATCACAAGGTGTAGAGGGTTCCAAAGGTGAAGATACCTTTGAATCCTTAGCCATAAGGCAAAAGTGAGAAATGGACGATGAAGATGAAGAATAGCTTGAAGCACAATTGAGATCCAAGTCTTGTTCCAACAAATGTTGGTTTTCCTCTACATTGTTAGCCACACACGAAATAGAGGATATGGAAGTATTGTTTTCATGACAACAAGACATATGAAGCATATCATCATGAGATTTAGTTAAACAACTATTACATGATATGCAAGGACTATCAACACTAGCATGTAAGACATTTGAGGTGCTAGAAGTGTTTAAGTCCAAAGATAGAACATTGCAATGAGATAGAGATGACGTATAGTCCATAGTGGATTCAATATCAATAATGCAATTTCTATCACCACTCACCATGACATTACCTTGTGACAAATCACATGTTGGTGAAGTGGAAGAATAAGTGAGCTCATCACGGCCGGAGGTGGAGGGACAACAATCATCCTCAATAATGTTGGACACTTCATATTTATCTTGAAGCTTGGTCCAAAGCTCATGGGCATTCCGGAAAGGCATGATTGAAGCAAGAACTACACCGCTCAAGACACATATAAGGCCATTAGATACTTGAGTATCGAGATGAGAGTTTTCCTCATCCTCTAAAGATAATTCTTGGGAATCCTTTGGAGGAGAAAAACCCACATCTACAATACTCATGATATAATTTGGACCCATGGCCCTAAAAAGATTAAGCATGCGAATTTTCCAAACATCATAATTAGTGCCATCGAATTTAAAAGTGGGATTGTTCACTAATTCTCTAAACGACATCTTTACTCTCTAGGCGGTAAAGCCCAATAAAGAGAGCCCAGGCTCTGATACCAATTGAAAGGACAAGGATGTCGCCTAGAGGGGGGGTGAATAGGCGTTTAAAACTTTTCCGGTTTAGGCTTGATAAATGCGGAATAAAATTAGGTGTTTAAAATATCAAGCACACAACCTAAATAAACTAGGTTCACCTATGTGCACCAACAACTTATGCTAAGAAAGACAAGTAACAAGGTGATAGCAAGAATAATACTTCAAGCTCGAAGGCTATCACAATGTAAAGTGCATAAGTAAAGAGCTCGGGTATAGAAATAACCGAGGCACGCGGAGACGACGATGTATTCCCGAGTTCCTCCTTTTTAGGGGAGTACGTCTCGTTGGAGGGGTATGAGTTTCAAACTCAAGATGCCACAAAAGGCCTCACCCTATTCTCCGATGAACCTCGCACAAAAGGAGAGCAGCGTTTTGGCTCCGGGAGCATATGCTCCCGGTATTTTCGAAACAAATTAGCAAATTGAAAACTTATCAAAAAATTCTGACAAAAATCATGCACGTACCTGACCATGTTGCGCACCACCATGTAAAATTTCGCGCCGAAATGACATCGTATGCGCCCTGTACAAAAATGACAAATTTCCTGTCAGAAAATTCAAATTTTTGGATCTCAAATCTGACAGGAAATTTGTCATTTTTGTACAGGGCGCATACGATGTCATTTCGGCACGAAATTTTACATGGTGGTGCGCAACATGGTCAGGTACATGCATGATTTGTTTCAGAATTTTTTGATAACTTTTCAATTTGCTAATTTTTTTCGAAAATACCGGGAGCATATGCTCCCGGGAGCCAATGCGAATTTCTGGCACAAAAGCTCGGTTCACCTTCCACTATTGATTTCCTTTTGGGCGGAAATCGAGTCCCTTACAACAATCTTGAGGCACAACCCACAAAAGGATTGGGAGCTCCCTAGTGAACCACAAAAGGTCCCAACTAGCCATAAAAGGCCTTGACCACAAAAGGTCACAAGAACACCGTCTAGGGTCCAATGACCCAAGAGTAACAAGCTCACAAACTTCACTTCCATGAATCCTCGTGGAGAGAGCAAACCGATGCACAAAAGCAAAGGCAAGAACACAAGAAGTGCTCAAGTCCTTCACTCCCAAATCCCACCAAAAGCAAAAAATGCTTGTGGGGAGAAGAGAGGAAGAACAAAGAAGGAGAAACACCAAGAAACTCCAAGATCAAGATCTACTAGGTTCCCCTCACTTAGAGGAGAGATGGATTGGTGGAAATGTAGATCTAGATCTCCTCTCACTTTTCCCTCAAAGATATGCAAGAATCATGGGAGGAATTGAGAGAGGGGCAAGCTTTCCAAGGTCAACAATGGTGGGAGAGAGAGAGAAAAACAAGCAGCTTGAAGTTGAAGAAGGGGAGGGATATTTATAGTCCCTCCCTGAAAAATAGCCGTTGCAGCTGCTAGGGCCGGAATATCCGGGCCCCCTTCAAAATGTCCGGCCCAAATGTCCGGTTTAGACAGAGGCTCGCACTCGGGGCTCAAAAAGAGCTAAAACCACTTTTTAGGGCCGGAATATCCGGCCCAACAAGACTCGGATAATCCGATTTTGACAGAAACAACAAAACTAAAACGGCAAGAACTTTTTCATCCGAACTCCGATTTCGATGATCTTGGGCTCGTTGGAATCGCAACGAAGAGCTCTTTAAGATCATGTAGAGAAATATCATAGTTCAACAAGGGAGGGTAAAACCAAATGTAGAAAGGTAAAACCTCTCTAAAAGGGAATAACCGGTAAAACCTCCAAAACCGAAAACGCAACAAGTTTTCCATACGAAATCCGTTTTTGGTGAACTTGAGCTTGTCATGAAGATCACAATAAGCACCAAAACTCAACAAGGAGAAAAACCAAGTAAGAACCAAGAAACATGATATGCCAAGTATGCAAATGTTTGAGCTCTCCACAAAGATGCGATCAAGTTACTCACTTGAGAGCCCCTCTTGATAGTACGGTATCTATCCTATAACCCGGTCTCCCGCTAACACCATGAGACCGGTAAAATAGAAACCCTATCAAGAACATACCTTTGCCTTGTGCATTCCACTTGAGCTAGATGATGACGATCTTGTCCTCTTCAAGTGGACCACCTTTCTTGATTGCGCTTTGCTTGGTGAAGACTCACAAATCGCTCCCCCATACACCAAGATGGGAGTGCCTCTCTTAGGAACATCTTCACTTGACCATTATCTCCAAATGGGTTGCAAGCTACAAGCATGAAATCTTCTAGATGCCCATCTTGAACTTGCACACCTCAATCTTGATGACGATCTCTACTTGACGTCATCCTCCATGAGCTATAAGAAATCTTCCTTTTGATGCAAGCCCATGGAGAGATACCTAACCCCAACAAAGGAATGCCACACACACATAATGGGTTAGTTCACAAAGCTATATGGACAATTACTTACCATACCATTGGATCACATGATCCCACATGGTATATCATTTAGCTTTGTGTCTTGATCAACTTGAATCCACTCTTTGCACTTAGTCTTGATCAACCTTGTATCTTTTCTTCTTCTTGATCATGTCAAATATGTCCATTATAATCAATGATCTTCATGGCATACAACCTTGAATCCAACACATGGAGTTCAAGCGATGCCAATGTACAAACCTATAAGAATAACTCAACACAAACATTAGTCCATAAGGATTGTCATTAATTACCAAAAACATACATGGGGACACTGTCACATCCCAAAATTGTAACCAGTATATTAGTCACAAAATTTGGGATCAATAAAAACTTCTGCTGCAAAATTAGTGTTGATTGTTTCTTGTTGATTGTCTTGCTTGGTTGATTTAATTAAAAACTTGGAACACAAAAATAAAATGGGGAAAAACATCACTCCCATTGTTTTGAGACAATAAATCAGCCAAAAATAGAAATAAATATTTCCCTCACACAAATTCAGAGAAGTGATGAAATGATCACTCTCATTTTATTCCTACTACTTCTCTCTCTCAAATAAATAATTTCAAAATCCTATATCTTCCTTTATATTTCTAAATCATCAAAGATGTCAAGGTAATCTTACAAATAAAATACCAAAACAGGACCACAAACCTTGATAAATCTATAAGAAGCAAATTATGAAAATAATTCATTGAAATTCAAATTTGGATTTGGTTTGAGCATACTGTCGAACACCTTGTGGGCAGTGATCAACTCTTCCAAATCCGAATCAAATTCGAGTGAAATTCATCAAATCTCTCACCTCTCTCACTCCCTCTCACCTCTCTGATCTCTCTCACGCCTGGGAGCAAAGAAACGTGCTGGAGCATCGTTTTGGACCGTAGCCATTGGAGCTGTCCAAAGCTCCTGTGCACACCCGTGTGCACTCGAGTGGAGAGGGCAAGCGAGGCTGCTGAGCATGCTCTACACCGCGCCGTCCATCCCCTCTGCCTCACCGTGCTCTTCGATCAGGGGGAGATCACCTGGGAACCCTCTGCACCCGTGCAACGCGTCCGCACCCGAGCACGATGCGCGCCCATGGCCGTGCGGCGACGCTGGCGGCGTTCTTCGACACCTCACCACCCTAGCACGCACCGATCGGCTCGATAGCCTCCCTAGCCTCTCCATTGCACCACGGACAAGGAGATGCCGCCGCCGGAGACCTGCAGCCGCGCTTATCATTTCGTCGAGCACCGTGAGTGCACGGACGGCCGTCACCACCCCGAGCTCGCAGAAGAGCTCGTCAGCGACCCATCCCTCACTCTCTGCCCCCTAACGCCATCCCCACGCCGTGGATGCATAGCACCGCCACCAATGGCGTGCTCTCCCACTCCCCAGACCACTCCTACACCGAGCCCACCGTGCGCCAGCGTTCAACGATAAATAGACACCGAGTCTCACCCATTTCACTCCGCACCACCCACTGCCACTCCCCTCACTCCACTCCCTCTCGTGCACCGCCAGGAGGGCGGAGCAACCGCTGTGGAGCTGCTGCTACACGTGGCCGTGCTCAAGCTCGGCCGTGCCCGAGGTAGACGACGACCACGGACACGCCGTGCTGCTGCTCCCTCTCATCTTTCCCTCTGCTTTGATGACGCACAAACCTCACCGCACTCACCCACGTTCATTTTTGCCTCTGTTCCATGCCCAGGAGCGCCAGGAGCACCTCGCCGGAGTTGGAGCTCGTCCGTGGAAGCAGAGGAACTCGCTGCCGACGTTTGGAGCCATCCCAGCACGCACACGTCCGCCCAGAAGTCTCCACGAGCCTCCGCCGTCGATCTGCATCGTCTCCACCACCCCCAAGCCACCCTAGGTGAGCCTCCGACCACCGTAGCCGTCGCGGGCACGGCGGCGCCGCCAAAAGAGGTCGCCGTCGTCGCCTTTGAACCTGGACCGTTAGATCTTAGATCTACGGCTGCATACCGCTTCGCGGATAGAAACAGACGCTGACAGGTGGGACCCAATGTCAGCGTTTTAAACATTTCGTAGCGCGGGAGACGATTTCTCTGCTGAGTCGCTGACGGGTAGGTCCCACCCGTCAGGGATTTAAACATTATCCAGTAGATCGGTTTATTCGAATTAAAACTCTCTGCAAAACCAGTACTGGACTCAACTTAGAAAATCAATATCTCGAGATCTAGAAGTCCAAATAAATCAAACCAAAATTCCTTGGATAGCTTATGAAATTGTTTAACCAACAAAACTGGTTTCATCCTGTTTAGATTAAAAACAAATGCACGGAAATTTAAATGCCACAGAAGGTTTAAATTACAAACTTGTTTGTTTCTGATACTCTGTTAATCCAAATGACTTGAATCTAATTTTGTTAGCTTTCTATTGCAGTAGCCTAGCTTACCTAATTTTTGCAGAATTAATTAGGCAACAGTAATTGTTTAGTAATAGATTGAAGTTAGTAAACCCTGCTGTACTGTAACCATTAAAAATAATTAATGGTTAATCCAAATGGGTTAGGACCAATTTTTTTAGATCACATTTAACCAGTGCTAGTTAACCCTAAAAGGGTTTAATTTTATGATCAATAGAATTTAATCAGTAGCTAAAACTAGATTAACATGCTTCTGGACTAAAAGATTTATGTAGGGAATTTGATAGCTCAATTTGAATTAAATCCAATTGGGTTGTCTTCTAGATATCAGTAGCTATCTATAGAATTTTAGTTTGTAATTTTGTGATCAACAGAGATTAAATGGTGCAATAAAAGCTAAGTAACTAGTTTTTGCCATATTCAAATTGTATTTGAATTGTGATTAATCCAATTAAAGTGGACCCAAATTGTTTGCCTTGAGTGTTACAGTAGCTCTTTGTAGAAATTAAGATTGTATTGTTGTGATGATTGGTTGAGTGGCATAGTAATTGTCTGTACTTGTTTGCTTTACAACGCTTAGACGAGATCGTTGCCGGAACTTGCGAGGAGGGAGAATACTTTGAACAACAGGAGCAAGACCCGGGAACTTTGCTGAGCAAGGCAAGCTACTCTCTGATCATGCACATAAATCTGAACATTTATTCAGTCCACATGTCTTACTCAGGAGCAACTATGGTTTAAATATCTTTTCAAAATTTATGAAATACTATTTTGTCACCTATGTAGAAGTATAAGATAGTTGATACCAAACTGTAGGATGGGAAACACATGGTTTACTCAAAACCCTTTTGAAATTCCTTGGATGGATTATGGTGTGCCGAAATGTCGGTGATGAAGTGGAGTCTTGGAGAATGGTGGTTTTGATAAAAAGCACATGGTGTCTTAGTACTTGCGTCAACCAACCTTACCCGGTGCGACCACATTTACCCCCATATGGGAACGGGGCTTAGTCATGTAGTTTGCTCATTTTAGTACGGGATACCTCAACAACGGAGATGACTCCGTTTCATGAGGGGATGGTTTGGTGACCTACCCTGACCTGGGTCCTCGCTCAAAATAAAGAAGGAAAAGGAGGAGGAGGATAGAAGACGCCACCTTTGGGTCGCCGGGAAAAACTATGAGTCCTCACACTTAGGCTCCGAAGGGCTGGACTGAGTGTCGATGGAAAGTGTCATAGCGGCAGGATCCTGTACTAGCATGAGCAAATGAGAGGCTATGGTCGGTGACTCAACTCCGCATACACCTGGTATGGCGGGACGTGGCTGACACGATGAGTTGCTAGATGGATGTGGGAAAAGCGTGCTACCTCTGCAGAGTGTAAAACTATTCGAATAGTCGAGTCCTCGGTTATGGACAGTTGGAAGGCCCTACTTAGACCTATGTGCAAGTTTTGTAACTTTTTGAGTTTTAAAAAGAGAAGGAGGTGGGAAAGGTGTTGGATACAACTCTATCAAAGGATCGGTATGAAGTTGTTGATTGTGGTTTGACCATGAAGGGCTATGGTCGTTTAAAGGAGGAGTTTTGGAGGAATAAATAAAATGACGGTTTTCTGAAAGAAAGTTATAAAATTCTTCTTATCTTCTTCAACAAAGATATAGAGATGTTTTCCATAAATAAAAGTCTTTGAAACGAAAAACTAGTGCATGTTCATGTTGGGGTAGTTTGCGAGTGCAATTCCAAATTGTACTCATATTGGTTTCGTCCCTGGCTATTGTCTTAGCTAGATCTCGAGGAGCACTATGTTGAGGAGGAGTATGGCGCCGACTACGCGACCTAGGGATCTTCATAAGTCAGCTGCCTGTCAGGTTATTGCCGCTAGGATGTATCGAACTACTACGCCTTAGTTTCCGCTGAATAAATTGGTGTGGCCCATGAAGGCACCTATGTAAGACTTGGTCTGTATGAGCATATCTGTAAGACTTTAAATTCGGTATTGTAATGGATGTAAACTATGGTACTCAGTTCGGATTATGTGCAACGACAGACTGATCATGGGATCGTTGTGTTAAGCATAATCGGGTATTTCGGACAGCTAGTCCGGGGTCCCCACAGACACCATGCACTTTCACTTATGATCAGGTGCTATGCTGTAGAGTGTAGCGCCTGATCATAAGGCGCTACTCATCTGACCCGAACGGTTCCATAGAGCAGAGTCGAGCAAAGACACGAAAAATTTCTACGTCATAGTATAGCGTCTTGCCCTGAGGCGCTACACTATGTACCGTATGAAAATTGCAGAAACAATGGCAGCAACTTGCCAGGTCCATAATAACAAATATGACAGCAACATCTTCATATCAAATCTCACAGCAAATTGATGATCCAACATGGTAAATTAACAGCAAGTTCAACATTACGACACGTACGACAATACTACAAGTTCACAAGATAAAAAGTGCGGCGATACTACAAGTTCAACATTACAACAAGTGCGACAATACGGCAAGTTCTCCTACTTCCGGCCACGGGTACGACGGCTAGTCGTGGCCCGACCCCTAGTTGGCATTGTCTTTGCCTCACCACCGGCTGCGTCTCTTCCTCGTTCTCCTCATCTTCATCGGAGGACGAGACGTGTCTCATCCTCCTAACCGTCAACTTCCGTCAGCGCTTCTCCGGGATTTGCGGCCCCTTCCCTTTGTTCACGAACTCATCCGGCGTGAACCGAACAAATGCCTCCTCCCGTCGGGTTCTCATCAAGTAGCCGGATCGTTGTTTAACCGCCGTGGCCAACAACATGTCATCTGGAACCTAACAACCGAAAGGAAATATGTGTTACGGTCTTTCCACAATAACAAGAATGGAAAAATGGCCAAAAATGAAATTATGGTGGTATCAAACCTGTGAGGTAGTCTCATAATCTCCCTCATTGTCTAGATCAACCTCGGGGTTAGTCGACGAAGCGGACCTAGACGGCTGCGGCGATTTGTACTCGGGGTCATGACAACCTAGGAGTTTCGCCAACCGGCGTAAGCGTCGGGCTGAGTTCTGAAGGACATTAGAGAAAATGTTAAACTTAGCATTTGTAAGATTGTAGGTCATCTAGTAATCTGCAATATGTTTGTTTGTACCTTCAAAAATCCTCGAAGTGCACTCTCGCTTTGTTCTCCTTCCGGGTTTTCTTCCAACACCGTCTCGCTTTCGTCGGCTTGCTTACTTATCTCCATGCGCTACGTGTGAAATAAAATCAACTAGTTATGCAAGAAATATGAGAGGAAGAACCGCTAAAAGAAATTATGCAAGAAGACCGTACCACAAAGTTGATCACGCTAGAAAAAGGGATTTGCTTCCCCCTCCTAACCATCCTGTTGTACTGGCTCTCAGCAACTTCGTCAAACACGGGGGGCTCTTCTAATATCACCTCGTCATAAGCCGGCTTGCATATGTTCACACGAGTATTCTGAAGAAACCATCGCAAGTAGTTGTTGAAGGCAATTGGACAATGGGGCATCTGCCGGCCCCATCCTTCCTCCCTAGTTTTCTCCAGACATTGCTCGAACTCGATGACGTACTTTGTATGGTACTTGTCCCAATCCTTCATCTTTTTCTATCTTCTCCGGTCCATCCTGCATTAGAACAAACCAAGGCAATCTTAGTAACTGATACGTCCATTTTGCATCACTATTTTATATCATAATTTACTGCTATTCATCGATATATTTCATATTTAGAAGTGTTACTTATGTTATTTTACCTATTTTGCATGTTTGATGAATAATGGAGAATTGGACACCGGAGTCAGGATTCTGCTGGAAAAAGCACCGTCGAGATGCACTATTTCTGAAGATCAATAAATCGAAGGAGACATATGGAAGTTCCTATTTTACCAGAAGATGGAGGAGGCCAAAAGGGGAGCTGAGATGGGCCATGGTGGGCCCTCCTCACCCCTTGGCGCGGTGGGGCCCCCTGCCGCGCCGAGAGGTGGTTTGGGGGCCCTGGCCCACCTCAGCCGTTCCCCCTTCGCGTACTTGACCCCCTCGGAACCCTAACACAGGAGAGGCCATCGAAATATTCCGCCGCCTCCACGAGGCGGAAAACACCAGAGAGCGAAAAGCTCCCCTGCAGGAAGAAATCTGCCGGGGGAAATTCCCTCCCGGAGGGGGAAATCGTCGCCATCATCACCGTCATCGAGCTGGACTTCATCGGGATCATCATCATCATCATCTCCACCGCCAACACCATCATCACCGCCGCTGCACCCGTCTCCGCTATAACATCTAGGGCTGAATCTTGTCTATTTCATAGGGGAAACTCTCCCGGTGTTGATTACTCTTGTTATTGATGCTATTGGGTGAAACCATTGGACTAAGGTTTATGTTCAGATTGTTATTCATCATCATATCACCTCTGATCATGTTCCGTATGATGTCTTGTGAGTAGTTCGTTTAGTTCTTGAGGACATGGGAGAAGTCTTGATGTTAGTAGTGAACTATGTTGAGTAATATTTAATGGTTTGATGCTTAAGTTGTGGTGTTATTCTTCTAGTGGTGTCATGTGAACGTCGACTACATGATACTTCACCTTTATGGGCCTAGGGGAATGCATTGTGTATTCGTTTGCCAATTGTGGGGTTGCCGGAGTGACAGAAACCTGAACACCCGTTGGTATATCGATGCATGAGGGATAGCAGGATCTCAAAGTTTAAGGCTGTGGTTAGTTTAACTTAATTACTTTCTTGTATTTGCGGATGCTTGCAAGGGGTATAATCACAAGTATGTATTAGTCCTAGGAAGGGCGGTGCATTAGCATAGGTTCACCCACACAACACTTATCAAAACAATGAAGATTAATCAACTATATGAAGCGAAAGCACTTGACAATACTCCCGTGTGTCCTCAAGAACGTTTGGTCATTATAAGTACAACAACCGGCTTGTCCTTTGCTGTAGAAAGGATTGGGCCACTCGCTGCAACTATTACTACTGCATTTTATTTACTTGTACTTTATTTATCTGTCATATCAAAAACTCCTAAAAACTTGTCTGTGAGCATTTACAGTGAATCCTTCATCAAAACCGCTTGTCAACACCTTCTGCTCCTCGTTGGGTTCGACACTCTTATTTATCGAAAGTACTACGATACACCCCCTATACTTGTGGGTTATCAAGACTATTTTCTGGCGCCGTTGCCGGGGAGTGTAGCGCTATTGGTAAGTGGAATTGGTAAGGGAAACATTTATTGTACGTGCTGTTTTTATTTTTGCCTGCTGCTATATCTCATTATGGAGGGGTCTTCTCTTGAATTCCTATTTGGGAAAACAACTACCACTGCTAAGGTAGTAGAGGAGGCGTCAGATGAGCAGGTAATACCGTTCAAAATTCCTATGAAAATTGTTGAACGTGTCACAAATAACCGCTATGCAGGAGATGGAACTGTCCATCCTGGAGATCATTTGTTATTTCTGCATGAATTGTGCGAGTTATTTAAGTGTGCAGGTATCTCGATGGGAGAAGTTAAGAAGAAATTATTCTCTCTATCACTGTCTGGTAAAGCTGCACATTGGTATAAACTGCTGAAGAATGGGTATTCTCTTGGATGGGAGGAAATTGTACCTCTCTTTTACTCCAAATTCTATCCTCCAAGTGAGATTCATAAGGATCGGAACCTCATATATAACTTCTGGCCCTATGATGGAGAGAGTATCGCTCAAGCGTGGGGGAGATTGAAGGCATTAATGCTCAAATGTCCCATTCATGAGCTTCCTGGTAATATTGTTATTGATAACTTTTATGCAAGACTCTCCTTTCAAGATAAAACTCTATTGGATACCACTTGTGCTGGATCGTTCACTCGTAATAAAGAAGAGTTTAAGTGGGACCTTCTTGATCGGATTCAGGAGAACACTGAAGGATGGGAGAATGACAAAGGTAGGGAGTCAGGTATAAACTATGACTTTGAGTGTGTTAAAAATTTATGGATACTGATGATTATCGCAAAATTAGCACTACTTATGGTCTTGACTCTCAAATTGTTGCAAACTTTTATAAAGCCTTTGCTTCCTATTTCGGTTTGCCGAAGGAGGGTTTTAAAAATTATCATGAACCATATAAAGATGAATCTGTTTCTCATATATCTAAAGGTGTTGAGGTTAATGTTGCTGATCGCATTATTCCAGAACCTTATATTGAAAAAGTTCCTTTTCCTAATAAGATTAAGGAACATACTATCATAACTGGTGTTGTTAGTAAAAGTAATAAGAAAACTACCAAACCTGATGAGCAAATAACTGTTGAACCTGTTGTAGCATTGGTTAAAGATCTTGTCACTGAAAATTTAGAAGATAGACACATTATCTTTTGTGAGGATGCTTCTAATATTGTCTCACATCCTAAAAGTTCTAGGAAGTCTAGTGTTCCTGTGCTTTCTGTTGGGATAGGTGATCATTGCTATTATGGTTTATGTGATATTGGTGCAAGTTCTAGTGCTATTCCTTATGAGCTTTACAGGGAAATTATGCACGAAATTGCTCCTTGTAAACTTGAAGAGATTGATGTGGTTATTCAGCTTGCTAATAGGGAAACTATCTCTCCAATTGGTATCATTAGAGATGTCGAAGTCCTTTGTGGTAAGACTAAATACCCTGCTGATTTTCTTGTACTTGGGTCGGCTGCCAATGATAGTTGTCCTATTATTTTTGGTAGACCTTTTCTGAATACTTGTGGTGCTGTTATAGATTGTAAGAAAGAGAAAATCTTTACTAAATTTGCTGGTGAATCTTATGAATTCAATTTCTCTAAATTTGCTAAAGCACCTTATGAAACTGAATTGCCTAGTGAGGATTTTGAAATTGCTCAACTTGCATCTATTGTTCTTGCTCCTAACAATGCTTTGCAGCAACATATGGAGAATCATGAAAGTGAGAACTTCAGGGAAGAAAGGAATGAGCTTGATGAAGTATTCCTTCGTCAACCTATGCTCAAACACAATTTACCTGTGGAAGATTTGGGTACCACAATGCCACCCAAGGAGGATCCTGTTTTTGATTTGAAACCTCTGCCTGATAATCTTAAATATGCTTATATTGATGATAAGAAAATATATCCTGTTATTATCAGCTCTAAACTTTCAGGTACAGAGGAGGAAAGGTTATTGGGAGTGTTGAGGAAACACCGCGGAGCTATGGGATATACTCTTGATGACCTGAAGGGAATTTCTCCTACTATATGTCAGCACGCCATCAACATGGAACCTGATGCAAAGCCTGTTGTTGAGCATCAGCGTCGTTTAATACCCAAGATGAAAGAAGTGGTAAGAAATGAGGTATTAAAACTTCTTGAAGCTGGTATTATTTATCCTATTGCTGATAGTAGATGGGTAAGTCCTGTGCACTGCGTTCCTAAGAAAGGAGGAATTACCGTTGTTCCTAATGAAAATGATGAACTAATTCCTCAAAGAGTAGTAGTTGGTTATAGATGTGCATTGATTTTAGAAAGGTTAACAAAGTAACTAAGAAAGATCATTATCCTTTGCCTTTTATTGATCAAATGCTTGAGAGGTTGTCCAAGAAAACTCACTTTTGTTTCCTTGATGGGTATTCTGGGTTTTCTCAAATTGCTGTGAGAGCGCAAGATCAAGAGAAAACTACTTTTACTTGTCCTTATGGAACTTATGCTTATAGACGTATGCCTTTTGGTTTATGTAATGCTCCTGCTACTTTTCAAAGATGCATGTCTGCTATTTTTCATGGCTTTTGTGAGGAAATTGTGGAAGTCTTCATGGACGATTTCTCCGTCTATGGAACTTCCTTTGATAATTGTTTGCACAACCTTGACAAAGTTTTGCAGAGATGTGAAGAAACTAGCCTTGTTCTTAATTGGGAGAAATGCCACTTTATGGTTAATGAAGGAATTGTTCTTGGACACAAAATTTCTGAAAGAGGTATTGAAGTTGATCGAGCTAAAGTGGAGGCAATTGAAAAGATGCCTTGTCCCAAAGATGTTAAAGGTATTCGTAGTATTCTTGGTCATGCTGGTTTTTATAGGAGGTTTATTAAAGATTTCTCTAAAATTTCCAAGCCTCTTACTAATCTTCTTCAAAAAGATGTACCCTTTGTTTTTGATGATGATTGTAAGGAAGCTTTTGAAACTTTGAAAAAGGCTTTAATCACCGCTCCTGTAGTTGAACCACCTGATTGGAATTTACCTTTTGAAATTATGTGTGATGCTAGTGATTATGCTGTAGGCGCTGTTCTTGGGCAGCGAGTAGATAAAAAGTTAAATGTTATTCATTATGCTAGTAAAACTCTTGATTCTGCTCAAAAGAATTATGCCACTACTGAAAAAGAATTTCTAGCTGTAGTTTTTGCTTGTGACAAATTTCGACCCTACATAGTTGATTCGAAAGTCACTATTCATACTGATCATGCTGCAATTAGATACCTTATGGAAAAGAAAGATGCTAAGCCAAGGCTTATTAGATGGGTACTTCTTTTGCAAGAATTTGATTTGCATATCATAGATAGAAAAGGTGCTGAAAATCCTGTTGCTGATAATTTGTCTAGATTGGAAAGCATTCCTTATGATCCTATTCCTGTTAATGATAGCTTTCCAAATGAACAATTGGCTGCAATAAGTGTAAGTTCGCGAGATAGTCCTTGGTATGCTGATTATGCTAACTTTATTGTTTCCAAGTACTTGCCTCCAACCTTTTCAGCTCAGCAAAGAAGGAAATTCTTTTATGACTTGCGGCATTACTTTTGGGATGACCCACACTTATATAAAGAAGGAGTCGATGGTATTATGCGAAGATGTGTTCCTGAATATGAACAACAGGAAATACTGAGGAAATGCCATGGAAGTGCTTATGGAGGGCATCACGCTGGAGATAGAACTGCGCAGAAAGTTCTACAATCAGGTTTTTATTGGCCTACCCTCTTTAAGGATGCAAGAAAGTTTATTTTATCTTGTGATGAATGTCAAAGGGTTGGTAATATCTCTAGACGCAATGAAATGCCTATGAGTTATTCTCTTGTTATTGAACCATTTGATTGTTGGGGATTCGACTTCATGGGTCCTTTTCCTTCTTCACAAGGTAATACTCATATACTTGTTGCTGTTGATTATGTCACTAAATGGGTAGAAGCTATACCTACTAAAAGTGCTGATGGTGAGACCTCTTTAAAAATGCTTCAAGATGTCATTTTTCCTAGGTTTGGTGTACCTAGATATCTTATGACTGATGGAGGTTCTCATTTTATCCATGGTGGTTTTAGAAAACTCTTGCTAAATATGGTGTTAATCATAGAATTGCTTCAGCCTATCATCCTCAAACTAGTGGACAAGTAGAATTGTCAAATAGGGAGATTAAATCTATCTTGCAAAAGACTGTTAATAAATCTAGAAAAAATTGGGCTAGTAAGTTAAATGATGCTTTATGGGCTTATAGAACTGCTTATAAGAACCCCATGGGCATGTCTCCTTATAAAATGGTTTATGGTAAAGCTTGTCACTTGCCTTTAGAATTAGAACACAAAGCTTATTGGGCAGTGAGAGAACTTAATAGAGATTTTAAACTTGCCGGTGAGAAAAGGTTGTTGCACTTAAGTTCTTTAGATGAATGGAGAAGTGAGGCTTATGAAAATGCTAGACTCTTTAAAGAAAAAGTTAAGAGATGGCATGATAGGAGAATTCTTAAAAGAGAATTTAATGTTGGTGAGAAAGTTCTATTGTATAGGTCTCGTCTCAGATTTTTTGCAGGAAAGTTACTCTCAAAATGGGAAGGACCATTTGTTATTGTGGAGGTGTATCGTTCAGGTGCAATAAAAATTGCTTCATTGAAAGATAACTCTACACAAGTGGTAAATGGTCAAAGACTCAAGCATTATATTTCTGGAGATTCTATTAATGAAGAGGTTGATACAATTAAAGTGGTGACTCCGGAAACTTTCATTGAAGAACATTTTTCTGGGACTGCAGAATTCGATTCGAATAGGTAACAGTTTCGGTAAGAAAAGTTTCGCGAATAACTTTCTAGAAGATATTTTCGTCGTTTTTATTAAATATGGAAAAATAAGAGACCGAACCGGATGGGAGACGGCACCCGTGGTGCCCAAACCATAGGTCGGCGCGGTGGGCCCCCAGCCGCGCCGCCTGGTGGTTTGAGCACCCCGGAGCTCGTCTCCGATCAGGTTTCCTCCTGTACCTTCCTTATGTTGTAAAACTTTTTGCTATATAACTCACCCGAACCCCCGAGGTTCGTATCTCGCCTTTTCATCGTGTTTCGTTTCGAGCTGTTTCTGTCCAGATATTGTTTTCAGATTTAGAAGCGCCATGGTCTCCAACAACAACAACAAGGGCAAGGAGCCTTTGGAAGACGAGACTCAAGACCCCAAGCTGAAGGAGGAAGTCAAGAGCAAAGATGAAAGCGCCATGAAGGAAGTAAAGGGGATGCCGTCAACAAAGGGAGAACAGCCTGCAGTCAGGAAGCCCACCTTTGTGGGATCGGTTAACGCTCAACGTGCTTTTTCTCATAACCTGCAGGGAGCAATACCACCTATTCCGGACTACAGCTCTTTTCCGGCAGTGACGGAAGTACTTCGAGTTACAGATGAGTTCTGTGATCAATACCGAGCCCTGCGGAGGGAGGTGGAAATACTCCAGGAAGAGAATATCAGACTCCGCCGAATGCTGGAACGGTTTCTTACTCCAATCCAAGTCATACCGCCACCACCACCGAAGGAGTAATTCATCATAAGTATTGGCATCCCCTTGGTTTGTTCCAAGCTTGGGGGAGTGCCGCGGTATCACACATTATCTTTACCTTTTACTTTTCCATAAAGTCATATCGTGAGTAGGGAAGTTATCTTATATGATGGTTTGCAATGTGGAAGTATCTCTCTTTTAGTTGGTTATCTATGTATCCCTTGGTGTGAGTTGCCGTTATGAAATATTAATGAGAAGTTTTATCATTTACTTTCTGCATACTTTATTTTAGCTTGCAATTCTCTTTCATATTGATAACCTTGTTGTTAGTATAGGGATCACTTTTTAGAGCACCAAGTTAATCTTTTTGGTTTTGGCAAACTTAGCATTGGTCAGTAGTAGACAATACTTTGAGACTTAAGTAGAGAGAGGGAGTGCATGCAAATATATTATTCCATGATCTTTCTTTCTTTGTAGCTCATAAGCTTAGTATTCTTAAGTTAAACTATTTGTGCTTCTAAGGAAGATTGCATGATTATTCTTATCACTTGTATAATTGTTTGTATCCCTCAACTCTTATGCTTGCTACATAACCTTGCTAGCCAAAGACCTGTATCGAGAGGGAATGCTTCTCATACATCCAAACCTTGAGCCAAACCATTGCCATTCGAGTCCACCATAACTTCCTACTATATGGTATTTTGCGCCATTCCAAGTAAATACTTCATGTGCTACCTTTAAATTATTCAAAACTTATTACTCCTAGTTTTGTGTCACTGTTTATTAGCTCATGAGGGTTCTGTAGAGTTTCTCTAGCACTTTTGTCAAACAGACTTTCACCAATGGACTAGTGGCATATACACCGCTTATCCAACAATTTGCAAAAAGAGCTGGCAAATGGGGTGCCCAGTCCCAATTAACTACAACTTTCATTAATAATTCTCTTCACATGTTTTGCCCTGATTTATCAGTAAGCAACTTAATTTGCAAATAGACACTCCTCCATGGTATGTGAATGTTGGAAGGCACCCGAGGATTCGGTTAGCCATGGCTTGTGTAAGCAAAAGGTTGGGAGGAGTGTCAACTATAAAGAAACTAAAATACATGTGTAAACAAAAGAGAAGAGGGATGATCTACCTTGCTGGTAGAGATAACGTCCTTCATGGGAGCCGCTCTTGAAAGTCTGGTTGACAAGGGGTTAGTGTTCACTTTACTACGATTCGTTGACAACGACATACATAGCTCAAACAACTATTTTCATACTCTCTATATGCTTTGCAAAACTTAAAAGCTCTAGCACATGATTTAATCCCTGCTTCCCTCTGCGAAGGGCCTATCTTTTACATTATTGTTGAGTCAGTAAACCCATTCCTCTCTATCTCAAGCAAGCATTTGAGTTGTTGAGATCCAATTAGTTATATGTGTTGATACTTCTAATCATATCTCTCATTTCCTTGTTTCGCACAATAGCTTTTATCCGAATGAATATAACTTTGAAAGTTATCAATGACTGTAAGGAGACTGTTATGATTAAGGCATGTAAGTTCTGCTATATAAGCTCTGATATAAAGACTCTTCTCGAAAGATAAGTATGATCTGTTAATTGTTCTCTGACCAAGAGTTTAAGTTTGCCTTCACCAATCATGGTTCTCTTTATGCACTTCATCGTGGTTCCCTTTACTTATTTCAAGTTAGATTATATGAAGGGAAGTTGCTGTCTAGAATGACTTGTGTATCAATGAATGTGATGCTTCTTGTCCGTATTTTATTTATCGACACTTTGCTCCATAAACTTGTGGTCATGTTTACTGAGCTCAGTTTTCGCTTGGGGACAAGCGAGGTCTAAGCTTGGGGGGGTTGATACGTCCATTTTGCATCACTATTTTATATCATAATTTACTGCTATTCATCGATATATTTCATATTTAGAAGTGTTACTTATGTTATTTTACCTATTTTGCATGTTTGATGAATAATGGAGAATTGGACACCGGAGTCAGGATTCTGCTGGAAAAAGCACCGTCGAGATGCACTATTTCTGAAGATCAATAAATCGAAGGAGACATATGGAAGTTCCTATTTTACCAGAAGATGGAGGAGGCCAAAAGGGGAGCTGAGATGGGCCATGGTGGGCCCTCCTCACCCTTGGCGCGGTGGGGCCCCCTGCCGCGCCGAGAGGTGGTTTGGGGGCCCTGGCCCACCTCAGCCGTTCCCCCTTCGCGTACTTGACCCCCTCGGAACCCTAACACAGGAGAGGCCATCGAAATATTCCGCCGCCTCCACGAGGCGGAAAACACCAGAGAGCGAAAAGCTCCCCTGCAGGAAGAAATCTGCCGGGGGAAATTCCCTCCCGGAGGGGGAAATCGTCGCCATCATCACCGTCATCGAGCTGGACTTCATCGGGATCATCATCATCATCATCTCCACCGCCAACACCATCATCACCGCCGCTGCACCCGTCTCCGCTATAACATCTAGGGCTGAATCTTGTCTATTTCATAGGGGAAACTCTCCCGGTGTTGATTACTCTTGTTATTGATGCTATTGGGTGAAACCATTGGACTAAGGTTTATGTTCAGATTGTTATTCATCATCATATCACCTCTGATCATGTTCCGTATGATGTCTTGTGAGTAGTTCGTTTAGTTCTTGAGGACATGGGAGAAGTCTTGATGTTAGTAGTGAACTAT
>CAMZMU010000063.1:114417215-114533368 GCA_947311845.1 Poa pratensis
TGAACCACAAAAGGTCCCAACTAGCCAAAAAGGCCTTGACCACAAAAGGTCACAAGAACACAGTCTAGGGTCCAATGACCCAAGAGTAACAAGCTCTCAAACTTCACTTCCATGAATCCTCGTGGAGAGAGCAAACCGATGCACAAAAGCAAAGGCAAGAACACAAGAAGTGCTCAAGTCCTTCACACCCAAATCCACACAAAGCAAAAAATGCTTGTGGGGGAGAAGAGAGGAAGAACAAGAAGGAGAAACACCCAAGAAACTCCAAGATCAAGATCTACTAGGTTCCCCTCACTTAGAGGAGAGATGGATTGGTGGAAATGTAGATCTAGATCTCCTCTCACTTTTCCCTCAAAGATAATGCATAGAATCATGGGAGGAATTGAGAGAGGGGCAAGCTTTCCAAGGTCAACAATGGTGGGAGAGAGAGAAAAACAAGCAGCTTGAAGTTGAAGAAGGGGAGGGATATTTATATAGTCCCTCCCTGAAAAAAGCCGTTGCAGCTGCTAGGGCCGAATATCCGGGCGCCCCTTCAAAATGTCCGGCCCAAATGTCCGGTTTAGACAGAGGCTCGCACTCGGGGCTCAAAAGAGCTAAACCACTTTTTAGGGCCGGAATATCCGGCCCAACAAGACTCGGATAATCCGATTTTGACAGAAACAACAAAACTAAAACGCAAGAATTTTTCATCCGAACTCCGTTTCGAAGATCTTGGGCTCGTTGGAATCGCAACGAAGAGCTCTTTAAGATCATGTAGAGAAATATCATAGTCAACAAGGGAGGGTAAAACCAAATGTAGAAAGGTAAAACCTCTCTAAAAGGAAATAACCGTAAAACCACCAAAACCGAAAACGCAACAAGTTTTCCATACGAAATCCGTTTTTGGTGAACTTGAGCTTGTCATGAAGATCACAATAAGCACCAAAACTCAACAAGGAGAAAAACCAAGTAAGAACCAAGAACATGATATGCCAAGTATGCAAATGTTGAGCTCTCCACAAAGATGCGATCAAGTTACTCACTTGAGAGCCCCTCTTGATAGTACGGTATCTATCCTATAACCCGGTCCTCCCGCTAACACCATGAGACCGTAAAATAGAAACCCTATCAAGAACATACCTTGCCTTGTGCTTCCACTTGAGCTAGATGATGACGATCTTGTCCTCTTCAAGTGGACCACCTTTCTTGATTGCGCTTTGCTTGGTGAAGACTCACAAATCGCTCCCCCATACACCAAGATGGGAGTGCCTCTCTTAGGAACATCTTCACTGACCTTATCCCAAATGGGTTGCAACTACAAGCATGAAATCTTCTAGATGCCCATCTTGAACTTGCACACCTCAATCTTGATGACGATCTCTACTTGACGTCATCCTCCATGAGCTATAAGAAATCTTCCTTTTGATGCAAGCCCATGGAGAGATACCTAACCCCAACAAAGGAATGCCACACACACATAATGGTTAGTTCACAAAGCTATATGGACAATTACTTACCATACATTGGATCCATGATCCCACATGGTATATCATTTAGCTTTGTGTCTTGATCAACTTGAATCCACTCTTTGCACTTATCTTGATCAACCTTGTATCTTTTCTTCTTCTTGATCATGTCAAATATGTCCATTATAATCAATGATCTTCATGGCATACAACCTTGAATTCCAACACATGGAGTTCAAGCGATGCCAATGTACAAACCTATAAGAATAACTCAACACAAACATTAGTCCATAAGGATTGTCATTAATTACCAAAAACATACATGGGGACACTGTCACATCCCAAAATTGTAACCAGTATATTAGTCACAAAATTTGGGATCAATAAAAACTTCTGCTGCAAAAATTAGTGTTGATTGTTTCTTGTTGATTGTCTTGCTTGGTTGATTTAATTAAAAACTTGGAACACAAAAAAAAATGGGCAAAACATCACTCCCATTGTTTTGAGACAATAAAATCAGCCCAAAAATAGAAATAAATATTTCCCTCACACAAAATTCAGAGAAGTGATGAAATGATCACTCTCATTTTTTCCTACTACTTCTCTCTCTCAAATAAATAATTTCAAAATCCTATATCTTCCTTTATATTTCTAAATCATCAAAGATGTCAAGGTAATCTTCAAATAAAATACCAAAACAGGACCACAAACCTTGATAAATCTATAAGAAGCAAATTATGAAAATAATTCATTGAAATTCAAATTTGGATTTGGTTTGAGCATACTGTCGAACACCTTGTGGGCAGTGATCAACTCTTCCAAATCCGAATCAAATTCGAGTGAAATTCATCAAATCACTCAACTCTCACTCACCCTCTCACCTCTCTGATCTCTCTCACGCCTGGAGACAAAGAAACGTGCTGGAGCATCGTTTTGGACCGTAGCCATTGGACTGTCCAAAGCTCCTGTGCACACCCGTGTGCACTCGAGTGGAGAGGGCAAGCGAGGCTGCTGAGCATGCTCTACACCGCGCCGTCCATCCCCTCTGCCTCACCGTGCTCTTCGATCAGGGGGAGATCACCTGGGAACCCTCTGCACCCGTGCAACCGTCCGCACCCGAGCACGACGCCCCATGGCCGTGCGGCGACGCTGGCGGCGTTCTTCGACACCTCACCACCCTAGCACGCACCGATCGGCTCGATAGCCTCCCTAGCCTCTCCATTGCACCACGGACAAGGAGATGCCGCCGCCGGAGACCTGCAGCCGCGCTTATCATTTCGTCGAGCACCGTGAGTGCACGGACGCCGTCACCACCCCGAGCTCGCAGAAGAGCTCGTCAGCGACCCATCCCTCACTCTCTGCCCCTAACGCCATCCCCACGCCGTGGATGCATAGCACCGCCACCAATGGCGTGCTCTCCCACTCCCCAGACCACTCCTACACCGAGCCCACCGTGCGCCAGCGTTCAACGATAAATAACACCGAGTCTCACCAATTTCCACTCCGCACCACCCACTGCCACTCCCCTCACTCCACTCCCTCTCGTGCACCGCCAGGAGGGCGGAGCAACCGCTGTGGAGCTGCTGCTACACGTGGCCGGCTCAAGCTCGGCCGTGCCGAGGTAGACGACGACCACGGAACGCCGTGCTGCTGCTCCTCTCATCTTCCCTCTGCTTTGATGACGCACAACCTCACCGCACTCACACCCGTTCATTTTTGCCTCTGTTCCATTGCCAGGAGCGCCAGGAGCACCTCGCCGAGTTGGAGCTCGTCCGTGGAAGCAGAGGAAACTCGCTGCCAGACGTTTGGAGCCATCCCAGCACGCACACGTCCGCCCAGAAGTCTCCACGAGCCTCCGCCGTCGATCTGCATCGTCTCCACCACCCCAAGCCACCCTAGGTGAGCCTCCGACCACCGTAGCCGTCGCGGCACGGCGGCGCCGCCCAAAAGAGGTCGCCGTCGTCGCCTTTGAACCTGGACCGTTAGATCTTGATCTACGGCTGCATACCGCTTCGCGGATAGAAACAGACGCGACAGGTGGGACCCAATGTCACGTTTTAAACATTTCGTAGCGCGGAGACGATTTTCTCTGCTGAGTCGCTGACGGGTAGTCCCACCCGTCAGGGATTTAAACATTATCCAGTAGATCGGTTTATTCGAATTAAAACTCTCTGCAAAACCAGTACTGGACTCAACTTAGAAATCAATATCTCGAGATCTAGAAGTCCAAAAAATCAAACCAAAATTCCTTGGATAGCTTATGAAATTGTTTAACCAACAAAACTGGTTTCATCCTGTTTAGATTAAAAACAAATGCACGGAAATTTAAAATGCCACAGAAGGTTTAAATTACAAACTTGTTTGTTTCTGATACTCTGTTAATCCAAAATGACTTGAATCTAATTTTGTTAGCTTTCTATTGCAGTAGCCTAGCTTACCTAATTTTTGCAGAATTAATTAGGCAACAGTAATTGTTTAGTAATAGATTGAAGTTAGTAAACCCTGCTGTACTGTAAACCATTAAAATAATTAATGGTTAATCCAAATGGGTTTAGGACCAATTTTTTTAGATCACATTTAACCAGAGCTAGTTAACCCTAAAAGGGTTTAATTTTATCAATAGAATTTAATCAGTAGCTAAAACTAGATTAACATGCTTCTGGACTAAAAGATTTATGTAGGGAATTTGATAGCTCAATTTGAATTAAATCCAATTGGGTTGTCTTCTAGATATCAGTAGCTATCTATAGAATTTTAGTTTGTAATTTTGTGATCAACAGAGATTAAATGGTGCAATAAAAGCTAAGTAACTAGTTTTTGCCATATTCAAATTGTATTTGAATTGTGATTAATCCAATTAAAGTGGACCCAAATTGTTTGCCTTGAGTGTTACAGTAGCTCTTTGTAGAAATTAAGATTGTAATGTTGTGATGATTGGTTGAGTGGCATAGTAATTGTCTGTACTTGTTTGCTTTACAACGCTTAGACGAGATCGTTGCCGGAACTTGCGAGGAGGGAGAATACTTTGAACAACAGGAGCAAGACCCCGGGAACTTTGCTGAGCAAGGCAAGCTACTCTCTGATCTGCACATAAATCTGAACATTTATTCAGTCCACATGTCTTACTCAGGAGCAACTATGGTTTAAATATCTTTTCAAAATTTATGAAATACTATTTGTCACCTATGTAGAAGTATAAGATAGTTGATACCAAACTGTAGGATGGGAAACACATGGTTTACTCAAAACCCTTTTGAAATTCCTTGGATGGATATGGTGTGCCGAAATGTCGGTGATGAAGTGGAGTCTTGGAGAAAGGTGGTTTTGATAAAAAGCACATGGTGTCTTAGTACTTGCGTCAACCAACCTTAACCCGGTGCGACCACATTTACCCCATATGGGAACGGGGCTTAGTCATTAGTTTGCTCATTTTAGTACGGGATACCTCAACAACGGAGATGACTCCGTTTCATGAGGGGATGGTTTGGTGACCTACCCCTGACCTGGGTCCTCGCTCAAAATAAAGAAGGAAAAGGAGGGAGGATAGAAGACGCCACCTTTGGTCGCCGGAAAAACTATGAGTCCTCACACTTAGGCTCCGAAGGGCTGACTGAGTGTCGATGGAATGTGTCATAGCGGGCAGGATCCTGTACTAGCATGAGCAAATGAGAGGCTATGGTCGGTGACTCAACTCCGCATATACACCTGGTATGGCGGGACGTGGCTGACACGATGAGTTGCTAGATGGATGTGGGAAAAGCGTGCTACCTCTGCAGAGTGTAAAACTATTCGAATAGTCGAGTCCTCGGTTATGGACAGTTGGAAGGCCCTACTTAGACCTATGTGCAAGTTTTGTAACTTTTTGAGTTTTAAAAGAGAAGGAGGTGGGAAAGGTGTTGGATACAACTCTATCAAAGGATCGGTATGAAGTTGTTGATTGTGGTTTGACCATGAAGGGCTATGGTCGTTTAAAGGAGGAGTTTTGGAGGAATAAATAAAATGACGGTTTTTCTGAAAGAAAGTTATAAAATTCTTCTTATCTTCTTCAACAAAGATATAGAGATGTTTTCCATAAATAAAAGTCTTTGAAAACGAAAAACTAGTGCATGTTCATGTTGGGGTAGTTTGCGAGTGCAATTCCAAATTGTACTCATATTGGCGTCCCTGGCTATTGTCTTAGCTAGATCTCGAGGAGCACTATGTTGAGGAGGAGTATGGCGCCGACTACGCGACCTAGGATCTTCATAAGTCAGCTGCCTGTCAGGTTATTGCCGCTAGGATGTATCGAACTACTACGCCTTAGTTTCCGCTGAATAAATTGGTGTGGCCCATGAAGGCACCTATGTAAGACTTGGTCTGTATGAGCATATCTGTAAGACTTTAAATTCGGTATTGTAATGGATGTAAACTATGGTACTCAGTTCGATTATGTGCACGACAGACTGATCATGGGATCGTTGTGTTAAGCATAATCGGGTATTTCGGACAGCTAGTCCGGGGTCCCCACAGACACCATGCACTTTCACTTATGATCAGGTGCTATGCTGTAGAGTGTAGCGCCTGATCATAAGGCGCTACTCATCTGACCCGAACGGTTCCATAGAGCAGAGTCGAGCAAAGACACGAAAAATTTCTACGTCATAGTATAGCGTCTTGCCCTGAGGCGCTACACTATGTACCGTATGAAAATTGCAGAAACAATGGCAGCAACTTGCCAGGTCCATAATAACAAATATGACAGCAACATCTTCTATCAAATCTCACAGCAAATTGATGATCCAACATGGTAAATTAACAGCAAGTTCAACATTACGACACGTACGACAATACTACAAGTTCACAAGATAAAAAGTGCGGCGATACTACAAGTTCAACATTACAACAAGTGCGACAATACGGCAAGTTCTCCTACTTCCGGCCACGGGTACGACGGCTAGTCGTGGCCCGACCCCTAGTTGGCATTGTCTTTGCCCTCACCACCGGCTGCGTCTCTTCCTCGTTCTCCTCATCTTCATCGGAGGACGAGACGTGTCTCATCCTCCTAACCGTCAACTTCCGTCAGCGCTTCTCGGGATTTGCGGCCCCTTCCCTTTGTTCACGAACTCATCCGGCGTGAACCGAACAAATGCCTCCTCCCGTCGGGTTCTCATCAAGTAGCCGGATCGTTGTTTAAACCGCCGTGGCCAACAACATGTCATCTGGAACCTAACCCGAAAGGAAATATGTGTTACGGTCTTTCCACAATAACAAGAATGGAAAAATGGCCAAAAATGAAATTATGGTGGTATCAAACCTGTGAGGTAGTCTCATAATCTCCCTCATTGTCTAGATCAACCTCGGGGTTAGTCGACGAAGCGGACCTAGACGGCTGCGGCGATTTGTACTCGGGGTCATGACAACCTAGGAGTTTCGCCAACCGGCGTAAGCGGGGCTGAGTTCTGAAGGACATTAGAGAAAATGTTAAACTTAGCATTTGTAAGATTGTAGGTCATCTAGTAATCTGCAATATGTTTGTTTGTACCTTCAAAAATCCTCGAAGTGCACTCTCGCTTTGTTCTCCTTCCGGGTTTTCTTCCAACACCGTCTCGCTTTCGTCGGCTTGCTTACTTATCTCCATGCGCTACGTGTGAAATAAAATCAACTAGTTATGCAAGAAATATGAGAGGAAGAACCGCTAAAAGAAATTATGCAAGAAGACCGTACCACAAAGTTGATCACGCTAGAAAAAGGGATTTGCTTCCCCCTCCTAACCATCCTGTTGTACTGGCTCTCAGCAACTTCGTCAAACACGGGGGCTCTTCTAATATCACCTCGTCATAAGCCGGCTTGCATATGTTCACACGAGTATTCTGAAGAAACCATCGCAAGTAGTTGTTGAAGGCAATTGGACAATGGGCATCTGCCGGCCCCATCCTTCCTCCCTAGTTTTCTCCAGACATTGCTCGAACTCGATGACGTACTTTGTATGGTACTTGTCCCAATCCTTCATCTTTTTCTATCTTCTCCGGTCCATCCTGCATTAGAACAAACCAAGGCAATCTTAGTAACTGATACGTCCATTTTGCATCACTATTTTATATCATAATTTACTGCTATTCATCGATATATTTCATATTTAGAAGTGTTACTTATGTTATTTTACCTATTTTGCATGTTTGATGAATAATGGAGAATTGGACACCAGAGTCAGGATTCTGCTGGAAAAAGCACCGTCGAGATGCACTATTTCTGATGATCAATAAATCGAAGGAGACATATGGAATTTCCTATTTTACCAGAAGATGGAGGAGGCCAAAAGGGGAGCTGAGATGGGCCATGGTGGGCCCTCCTCACCCCTTGGCGCGGTGGGGCCCCCTGCCGCGCCGAGAGGTGGTTTGGGGGCCCTGGCCCACCTCAGCCGTCCCCCCTTCGCGTACTTGACCCCCTCGGAACCCTAACACAGGGGAGAGGACCATCGAAATATTCCGCCGCCTCCACGAGGCGGAAAACACCAGAGAGCGAAAAGCTCCCCTGCAGGAAGAAATCTGCCGGGGGAAATTCCCTCCCGAGGGGGAAATCGACGCCATCATCACCGTCATCGAGCTGGACTTCATCGGGATCATCATCATCATCATCTCCACCACCAAACCATCATCACCCCGCTGCACCCGTCTCCGCTATAACATCTAGGGCTGAATCTTGTCTATTTCATAGGGGAAACTCTCCCGGTGTTGATTACTCTTGTTATTGATGCTATTGGGTGAAACCATTGGACTAAGGTTTATGTTCAGATTGTTATTCATCATCATATCACCTCTGATCATGTTCCGTATGATGTCTTGTGAGTAGTTCGTTTAGTTCTTGAGGACATGGGAGAAGTCTTGATGTTAGTAGTGAACTATGTTGAGTAATATTTAATGGTTTGATGCTTAAGTTGTGGTGTTATTCTTCTAGTGGTGTCATGTGAACGTCGACTACATGATACTTCACCTTTATGGGCCTAGGGGAATGCATTGTGTATTCGTTTGCCAATTGTGGGGTTGCCGGAGTGACAGAAACCTGAACACCCGTTGGTATATCGATGCATGAGGGATAGCAGGATCTCAAAGTTTAAGGCTGTGGTTAGTTTAACTTAATTACTTTCTTGTATTTGCGGATGCTTGCAAGGGGTATAATCACAAGTATGTATTAGTCCTAGGAAGGGCGGTGCATTAGCATAGGTTCACCCACACAACACTTATCAAAACAATGAAGATTAATCAACTATATGAAGCGAAAGCACTTGACAATACTCCCGTGTGTCCTCAAGAACGTTTGGTCATTATAAGTACAACAACCGGCTTGTCCTTTGCTGTAGAAAGGATTGGGCCACTCGCTGCAACTATTACTACTGCATTTTATTTACTTGTACTTTATTTATCTGTCATATCAAAAACTCCTAAAAACTTGTCTGTGAGCATTTACAGTGAATCCTTCATCAAAACCGCTTGTCAACACCTTCTGCTCCTCGTTGGGTTCGACACTCTTATTTATCGAAAGTACTACGATACACCCCCTATACTTGTGGGTTATCAAGACTATTTTCTGGCGCCGTTGCCGGGGAGTGTAGCGCTATTGGTAAGTGGAATTGGTAAGGGAAACATTTATTGTACGTGCTGTTTTTATTTTTGCCTGCTGCTATATCTCATTATGGAGGGGTCTTCTCTTGAATTCCTATTTGGGAAAACAACTACCACTGCTAAGGTAGTAGAGGAGGCGTCAGATGAGCAGGTAATACCGTTCAAAATTCCTATGAAAATTGTTGAACGTGTCACAAATAACCGCTATGCAGGAGATGGAACTGTCCATCCTGGAGATCATTTGTTATTTCTGCATGAATTGTGCGAGTTATTTAAGTGTGCAGGTATCTCGATGGGAGAAGTTAAGAAGAAATTATTCTCTCTATCACTGTCTGGTAAAGCTGCACATTGGTATAAACTGCTGAAGAATGGGTATTCTCTTGGATGGGAGGAAATTGTACCTCTCTTTTACTCCAAATTCTATCCTCCAAGTGAGATTCATAAGGATCGGAACCTCATATATAACTTCTGGCCCTATGATGGAGAGAGTATCGCTCAAGCGTGGGGGAGATTGAAGGCATTAATGCTCAAATGTCCCATTCATGAGCTTCCTGGTAATATTGTTATTGATAACTTTTATGCAAGACTCTCCTTTCAAGATAAAACTCTATTGGATACCACTTGTGCTGGATCGTTCACTCGTAATAAAGAAGAGTTTAAGTGGGACCTTCTTGATCGGATTCAGGAGAACACTGAAGGATGGGAGAATGACAAAGGTAGGGAGTCAGGTATAAACTATGACTTTGAGTGTGTTAAAAATTTTATGGATACTGATGATTATCGCAAAATTAGCACTACTTATGGTCTTGACTCTCAAATTGTTGCAAACTTTTATAAAGCCTTTGCTTCCTATTTCGGTTTGCCGAAGGAGGGTTTTAAAAATTATCATGAACCATATAAAGATGAATCTGTTTCTCATATATCTAAAGGTGTTGAGGTTAATGTTGCTGATCGCATTATTCCAGAACCTTATATTGAAAAAGTTCCTTTTCCTATAAGATTAAGGAACATACTATCATAACTGGTGTTGTTAGTAAAAGTAATAAGAAAACTACCAAACCTGATGAGCAAATAACTGTTGAACCTGTTGTAGCATTGGTTAAAGATCTTGTCACTGAAAATTTAGAAGATAGACACATTATCTTTTGTGAGGATGCTTCTAATATTGTCTCACATCCTAAAAGTTCTAGGAAGTCTAGTGTTCCTGTGCTTTCTGTTGGATAGGTGATCATTGCTATTATGGTTTATGTGATATTGGTGCAAGTTCTAGTGCTATTCCTTATGAGCTTTACAGGGAAATTATGCACGAAATTGCTCCTTGTAAACTTGAAGAGATTGATGTGGTTATTCAGCTTGCTAATAGGGAAACTATCTCCCCAATTGGTATCATTAGAGATGTCGAAGTCCTTTGTGGTAAGACTAAATACCCTGCTGATTTTCTTGTACTTGGGTCGGCTGCCAATGATAGTTGTCCTATTATTTTTGGTAGACCTTTTCTGAATACTTGTGGTGCTGTTATAGATTGTAAGAAAGAGAAAATCTTTACTAAATTTGCTGGTGAATCTTATGAATTCAATTTCTCTAAATTTGCTAAAGCACCTTATGAAACTGAATTGCCTAGTGAGGATTTTGAAATTGCTCAACTTGCATCTATTGTTCTTGCTCCTAACAATGCTTTGCAGCAACATATGGAGAATCATGAAAGTGAGAACTTCAGGGAAGAAAGGAATGAGCTTGATGAAGTATTCCTTCGTCAACCTATGCTCAAACACAATTTACCTGTGGAAGATTTGGGTACCACAATGCCACCCAAGGAGGATCCTGTTTTTGATTTGAAACCTCTGCCTGATAATCTTAAATATGCTTATATTGATGATAAGAAAATATATCCTGTTATTATCAGCTCTAAACTTTCAGGTACAGAGGAGGAAAGGTTATTGGGAGTGTTGAGGAAACACCGCGGAGCTATGGGATATACTCTTGATGACCTGAAGGGAATTTCTCCTACTATATGTCAGCACGCCATCAACATGGAACCTGATGCAAAGCCTGTTGTTGAGCATCAGCGTCGTTTAATACCCAAGATGAAAGAAGTGGTAAGAAATGAGGTATTAAAACTTCTTGAAGCTGGTATTATTTATCCTATTGCTGATAGTAGATGGGTAAGTCCTGTGCACTGTGTTCCTAAGAAAGGAGGAATTACCGTTGTTCCTAATGAAAATGATGAACTAATTCCTCAAAGAGTAGTAGTTGGTTATAGAATGTGCATTGATTTTAGAAAGGTTAACAAAGTAACTAAGAAAGATCATTATCCTTTGCCTTTTATTGATCAAATGCTTGAGAGGTTGTCCAAGAAAACTCACTTTTGTTTCCTTGATGGGTATTCTGGGTTTTCTCAAATTGCTGTGAGAGCGCAAGATCAAGAGAAAACTACTTTTACTTGTCCTTATGGAACTTATGCTTATAGACGTATGCCTTTTGGTTTATGTAATGCTCCTGCTACTTTTCAAAGATGCATGTCTGCTATTTTTCATGGCTTTTGTGAGGAAATTGTGGAAGTCTTCATGGACGATTTCTCCGTCTATGGAACTTCCTTTGATAATTGTTTGCACAACCTTGACAAAGTTTTGCAGAGATGTGAAGAAACTAGCCTTGTTCTTAATTGGGAGAAATGCCACTTTATGGTTAATGAAGGAATTGTTCTTGGACAAAAATTTCTGAAAGAGGTATTGAAGTTGATCGAGCTAAAGTGGAGGCAATTGAAAAGATGCCTTGTCCCAAAGATGTTAAAGGTATTCGTAGTATTCTTGGTCATGCTGGTTTTTATAGGAGGTTTATTAAAGATTTCTCTAAAATTTCCAAGCCTCTTACTAATCTTCTTCAAAAAGATGTACCCTTTGTTTTTGATGATGATTGTAAGGAAGCTTTTGAAACTTTGAAAAAGGCTTTAATCACCGCTCCTGTAGTTGAACCACCTGATTGGAATTTACCTTTTGAAATTATGTGTGATGCTAGTGATTATGCTGTAGGCGCTGTTCTTGGGCAGCGAGTAGATAAAAAGTTAAATGTTATTCATTATGCTAGTAAAACTCTTGATTCTGCTCAAAAGAATTATGCCACTACTGAAAAAGAATTTCTAGCTGTAGTTTTTGCTTGTGACAAATTTCGACCCTACATAGTTGATTCGAAAGTCACTATTCATACTGATCATGCTGCAATTAGATACCTTATGGAAAAGAAAGATGCTAAGCCAAGGCTTATTAGATGGGTACTTCTTTTGCAAGAATTTGATTTGCATATCATAGATAGAAAAGGTGCTGAAAATCCTGTTGCTGATAATTTGTCTAGATTGGAAAGCATTCCTTATGATCCTATTCCTGTTAATGATAGCTTTCCAAATGAACAATTGGCTGCAATAAGTGTAAGTTCGCGAGATAGTCCTTGGTATGCTGATTATGCTAACTTTATTGTTTCCAAGTACTTGCCTCCAACCTTTTCAGCTCAGCAAAGAAGGAAATTCTTTTATGACTTGCGGCATTACTTTTGGGATGACCCACACTTATATAAAGAAGGAGTCGATGGTATTATGCGAAGATGTGTTCCTGAATATGAACAACAGGAAATACTGAGGAAATGCCATGGAAGTGCTTATGGAGGGCATCACGCTGGAGATAGAACTGCGCAGAAAGTTCTACAATCAGGTTTTTATTGGCCTACCCTCTTTAAGGATGCAAGAAAGTTTATTTTATCTTGTGATGAATGTCAAAGGGTTGGTAATATCTCTAGACGCAATGAAATGCCTATGAGTTATTCTCTTGTTATTGAACCATTTGATTGTTGGGGATTCGATTTCATGGGTCCTTTTCCTTCTTCACAAGGTAATACTCATATACTTGTTGCTGTTGATTATGTCACTAAATGGGTAGAAGCTATACCTACTAAAAGTGCTGATGGTGAGACCTCTTTAAAAATGCTTCAAGATGTCATTTTTCCTAGGTTTGGTGTACCTAGATATCTTATGACTGATGGAGGTTCTCATTTTATCCATGGTGGTTTTAGAAAACTCTTGCTAAATATGGTGTTAATCATAGAATTGCTTCAGCCTATCATCCTCAAACTAGTGGACAAGTAGAATTGTCAAATAGGGAGATTAAATCTATCTTGCAAAAGACTGTTAATAAATCTAGAAAAAATTGGGCTAGTAAGTTAAATGATGCTTTATGGGCTTATAGAACTGCTTATAAGAACCCCATGGGCATGTCTCCTTATAAAATGGTTTATGGTAAAGCTTGTCACTTGCCTTTAGAATTAGAACACAAAGCTTATTGGGCAGTGAGAGAACTTAATAGAGATTTTAAACTTGCCGGTGAGAAAAGGTTGTTGCACTTAAGTTCTTTAGATGAATGGAGAAGTGAGGCTTATGAAAATGCTAGACTCTTTAAAGAAAAAGTTAAGAGATGGCATGATAGGAGAATTCTTAAAAGAGAATTTAATGTTGGTGAGAAAGTTCTATTGTATAGGTCTCGTCTCAGATTTTTTGCAGGAAAGTTACTCTCAAAATGGGAAGGACCATTTGTTATTGTGGAGGTGTATCGTTCAGGTGCAATAAAAATTGCTTCATTGAAAGATAACTCTACACAAGTGGTAAATGGTCAAAGACTCAAGCATTATATTTCTGGAGATTCTATTAATGAAGAGGTTGATACAATTAAAGTGGTGACTCCGGAAACTTTCATTGAAGAACATTTTTCTGGGACTGCAGAATTCGATTCGAATAGGTAACAGTTTCGGTAAGAAAAGTTTCGCGAATAACTTTCTAGAAGATATTTTCGTCGTTTTTATTAAATATGGAAAAATAAGAGACCGAACCGGATGGGAGACGGCACCCGTGGTGCCCAAACCATAGGTCGGCGCGGTGGGCCCCCAGCCGCGCCGCCTGGTGGTTTGAGCACCCCGGAGCTCGTCTCCGATCAGGTTTCCTCCTGTACCTTCCTTATGTTGTAAAACTTTTTGCTATATAACTCACCCGAACCCCCGAGGTTCGTATCTCGCCTTTTCATCGTGTTTCGTTTCGAGCTGTTTCTGTCCAGATATTGTTTTAGATTTAGAAGCGCCATGGTCTCCAACAACAACAACAAGGGCAAGGAGCCTTTGGAAGACGAGACTCAAGACCCCAAGCTGAAGGAGGAAGTCAAGAGCAAAGATGAAAGCGTCATGAAGGAAGTAAAGGGGATGCCGTCAACAAAGGGAGAACAGCCTGCAGTCAGGAAGCCCACCTTTGTGGGATCGGTTAACGCTCAACGTGCTTTTTCTCATAACCTGCAGGGAGCAATACCACCTATTCCGGACTACAGCTCTTTTCCGGCAGTGACGGAAGTACTTCGAGTTACAGATGAGTTCTGTGATCAATACCGAGCCCTGCGGAGGGAGGTGGAAATACTCCAGGAAGAGAATATCAGACTCCGCCGAATGCTGGAACGGTTTCTTACTCCAATCCAAGTCATACCGCCACCACCACCGAAGGAGTAATTCATCATAAGTATTGGCATCCCCTTGGTTTGTTCCAAGCTTGGGGGAGTGCCGCGGTATCACACATTATCTTTACCTTTTACTTTTCCATAAAGTCATATCGTGAGTAGGGAAGTTATCTTATATGATGGTTTGCAATGTGGAAGTATCTCTCTTTTAGTTGGTTATCTATGTATCCCTTGGTGTGAGTTGCCGTTATGAAATATTAATGAGAAGTTTTATCATTTACTTTCTGCATACTTTATTTTAGCTTGCAATTCTCTTTCATATTGATAACCTTGTTGTTAGTATAGGGATCACTTTTTAGAGCACCAAGTTAATCTTTTTGGTTTTGGCAAACTTAGCATTGGTCAGTAGTAGACAATACTTTGAGACTTAAGTAGAAAGAGGGAGTGCATGCAAATATATTATTCCATGATCTTTCTTTCTTTGTGGCTCATAAGCTTAGTATTCTTAAGTTAAACTATTTGTGCTTCTAAGGAAGATTGCATGATTATTCTTATCACTTGTATAATTGTTTGTATCCCTCAACTCTTATGCTTGCTACATAACCTTGCTAGCCAAAGACCTGTATCGAGAGGGAATGCTTCTCATACATCCAAACCTTGAGCCAAACCATTGCCATTCGAGTCCACCATAACTTCCTACTATATGGTATTTTGCGCCATTCCAAGTAAATACTTCATGTGCTACCTTTAAATTATTCAAAACTTATTACTCCTAGTTTTGTGTCACTGTTTATTAGCTCATGAGGGTTCTGTAGAGTTTCTCTAGCACTTTTGTCAAACAGACTTTCACCAATGGACTAGTGGCATATACACCGCTTATCCAACAATTTGCAAAAAGAGCTGGCAAATGGGGTGCCCAGTCCCAATTAACTACAACTTTCATTAATAATTCTCTTCACATGTTTTGCCCTGATTTATCAGTAAGCAACTTAATTTGCAAATAGACACTCCTCCATGGTATGTGAATGTTGGAAGGCACCCGAGGATTCGGTTAGCCATGGCTTGTGTAAGCAAAAGGTTGGGAGGAGTGTCAACTATAAAGAAACTAAAATACATGTGTAAACAAAAGAGAAGAGGGATGATCTACCTTGCTGGTAGAGATAACGTCCTTCATGGGAGCCGCTCTTGAAAGTCTGGTTGACAAGGGGTTAGTGTTCACTTTACTACGATTCGTTGACAACGACATACATAGCTCAAACAACTATTTTCATACTCTCTATATGCTTTGCAAAACTTAAAAGCTCTAGCACATGATTTAATCCCTGCTTCCCTCTGCGAAGGGCCTATCTTTTACATTATTGTTGAGTCAGTAAACCCATTCCTCTCTATCTCAAGCAGCATTTGAGTTGTTGAGATCCAATTAGTTATATGTGTTGATACTTCTAATCATATCTCTCATTTCCTTGTTTCGCACAATAGCTTTTATCCGAATGAATATAACTTTGAAGGTTATCAATGACTGTAAGGAGACTGTTATGATTAAGACATGTAAGTTCTGCTATATAAGCTCTGATATAAAGACTCTTCTCGAAAGATAAGTATGATCTGTTAATTGTTCTCTGACCAAGAGTTTAAGTTTGCCTTCACCAATCATGGTTCTCTTTATGCACTTCATCGTGGTTCCCTTTACTTATTTCAAGTTAGATTATATGAAGGGAAGTTGCTGTCTAGAATGACTTGTGTATCAAAGAATGTGATGCTTCTTGTCCGTATTTTATTTATCGACACTTTGCTCCATAAACTTGTGGTCATGTTTACTGAGCTCAGTTTTCGCTTGGGGACAAGCGAGGTCTAAGCTTGGGGGGGTTGATACGTCCATTTTGCATCACTATTTTATATCATAATTTACTGCTATTCATCGATATATTTCATATTTAGAAGTGTTACTTATGTTATTTTACCTATTTTGCATGTTTGATGAATAATGGAGAATTGGACACCGGAGTCAGGATTCTGCTGGAAAAAGCACCGTCGAGATGCACTATTTCTGAAGATCAATAAATCGAAGGAGACATATGGAAGTTCCTATTTTACCAGAAGATGGAGGAGGCCAAAAGGGGAGCTGAGATGGGCCATGGTGGGCCCTCCTCACCCTTGGCGCGGTGGGGCCCCCTGCCGCGCCGAGAGGTGGTTTGGGGGCCCTGGCCCACCTCAGCCGTTCCCCCTTCGCGTACTTGACCCCCTCGGAACCCTAACACAGGGAGAGGCCATCGAAATATTCCGCCGCCTCCACGAGGCGGAAAACACCAGAGAGCGAAAAGCTCCCCTGCAGGAAGAAATCTGCCGGGGGAAATTCCCTCCCGGAGGGGGAAATCGTCGCCATCATCACCGTCATCGAGCTGGACTTCATCGGGATCATCATCATCATCATCTCCACCACCAACCATCATCACCGCCGCTGCACCCGTCTCCGCTATAACATCTAGGGCTGAATCTTGTCTATTTCATAGGGGAAACTCTCCCGGTGTTGATTACTCTTGTTATTGATGCTATTGGGTGAAACCATTGGACTAAGGTTTATGTTCAGATTGTTATTCATCATCATATCACCTCTGATCATGTTCCGTATGATGTCTTGTGAGTAGTTCGTTTAGTTCTTGAGGACATGGGAGAAGTCTTGATGTTAGTAGTGAACTATGTTGAGTAATATTTAATGGTTTGATGCTTAAGTTGTGGTGTTATTCTTCTAGTGGTGTCATGTGAACGTCGACTACATGATACTTCACCTTTATGGGCCTAGGGGAATGCATTGTGTATTCGTTTGCCAATTGTGGGGTTGCCGGAGTGACAGAAACCTGAACACCCGTTGGTATATCGATGCATGAGGGATAGCAGGATCTCAAAGTTTAAGGCTGTGGTTAGTTTAACTTAATTACTTTCTTGTATTTGCGGATGCTTGCAAGGGGTATAATCACAAGTATGTATTAGTCCTAGGAAGGGCGGTGCATTAGCATAGGTTCACCCACACAACACTTATCAAAACAATGAAGATTAATCAACTATATGAAGCGAAAGCACTTGACAATACTCCCGTGTGTCCTCAAGAACGTTTGGTCATTATAAGTACAACAACCGGCTTGTCCTTTGCTGTAGAAAGGATTGGGCCACTCGCTGCAACTATTACTACTGCATTTTATTTACTTGTACTTTATTTATCTGTCATATCAAAAACTCCTAAAAACTTGTCTGTGAGCATTTACAGTGAATCCTTCATCAAAACCGCTTGTCAACACCTTCTGCTCCTCGTTGGGTTCGACACTCTTATTTATCGAAAGTACTACGATACACCCCCTATACTTGTGGGTTATCAAGACTATTTTCTGGCGCCGTTGCCGGGGAGTGTAGCGCTATTGGTAAGTGGAATTGGTAAGGGAAACATTTATTGTACGTGCTGTTTTTATTTTTGCCTGCTGCTATATCTCATTATGGAGGGGTCTTCTCTTGAATTCCTATTTGGGAAAACAACTACCACTGCTAAGGTAGTAGAGGAGGCGCCAGATGAGCAGGTAATACCGTTCAAAATTCCTATGAAAATTGTTGAACGTGTCACAAATAACCGCTATGCAGGAGATGGAACTGTCCATCCTGGAGATCATTTGTTATTTCTGCATGAATTGTGCGAGTTATTTAAGTGTGCAGGTATCTCGATGGGAGAAGTTAAGAAGAAATTATTCTCTCTATCACTGTCTGGTAAAGCTGCACATTGGTATAAACTGCTGAAGAATGGGTATTCTCTTGGATGGGAGGAAATTGTACCTCTCTTTTACTCCAAATTCTATCCTCCAAGTGAGATTCATAAGGATCGGAACCTCATATATAACTTCTGGCCCTATGATGGAGAGAGTATCGCTCAAGCGTGGGGGAGATTGAAGGCATTAATGCTCAAATGTCCCATTCATGAGCTTCCTGGTAATATTGTTATTGATAACTTTTATGCAAGACTCTCCTTTCAAGATAAAACTCTATTGGATACCACTTGTGCTGGATCGTTCACTCGTAATAAAGAAGAGTTTAAGTGGGACCTTCTTGATCGGATTCAGGAGAACACTGAAGGATGGGAGAATGACAAAGGTAGGGAGTCAGGTATAAACTATGACTTTGAGTGTGTTAAAAATTTATGGATACTGATGATTATCGCAAAATTAGCACTACTTATGGTCTTGACTCTCAAATTGTTGCAAACTTTTATAAAGCCTTTGCTTCCTATTTCGGTTTGCCGAAGGAGGGTTTTAAAAATTATCATGAACCATATAAAGATGAATCTGTTTCTCATATATCTAAAGGTGTTGAGGTTAATGTTGCTGATCGCATTATTCCAGAACCTTATATTGAAAAAGTTCCTTTTCCTAATAAGATTAAGGAACATACTATCATAACTGGTGTTGTTAGTAAAAGTAATAAGAAAACTACCAAACCTGATGAGCAAATAACTGTTGAACCTGTTGTAGCATTGGTTAAAGATCTTGTCACTGAAAATTTAGAAGATAGACACATTATCTTTTGTGAGGATGCTTCTAATATTGTCTCACATCCTAAAAGTTCTAGGAAGTCTAGTGTTCCTGTGCTTTCTGTTGGATAGGTGATCATTGCTATTATGGTTTATGTGATATTGGTGCAAGTTCTAGTGCTATTCCTTATGAGCTTTACAGGGAAATTATGCACGAAATTGCTCCTTGTAAACTTGAAGAGATTGATGTGGTTATTCAGCTTGCTAATAGGGAAACTATCTCTCCAATTGGTATCATTAGAGATGTCGAAGTCCTTTGTGGTAAGACTAAATACCCTGCTGATTTTCTTGTACTTGGGTCGGCTGCCAATGATAGTTGTCCTATTATTTTTGGTAGACCTTTTCTGAATACTTGTGGTGCTGTTATAGATTGTAAGAAAGAGAAAATCTTTACTAAATTTGCTGGTGAATCTTATGAATTCAATTTCTCTAAATTTGCTAAAGCACCTTATGAAACTGAATTGCCTAGTGAGGATTTTGAAATTGCTCAACTTGCATCTATTGTTCTTGCTCCTAACAATGCTTTGCAGCAACATATGGAGAATCATGAAAGTGAGAACTTCAGGGAAGAAAGGAATGAGCTTGATGAAGTATTCCTTCGTCAACCTATGCTCAAACACAATTTACCTGTGGAAGATTTGGGTACCACAATGCCACCCAAGGAGGATCCTGTTTTTGATTTGAAACCTCTGCCTGATAATCTTAAATATGCTTATATTGATGATAAGAAAATATATCCTGTTATTATCAGCTCTAAACTTTCAGGTACAGAGGAGGAAAGGTTATTGGGAGTGTTGAGGAAACACCGCGGAGCTATGGGATATACTCTTGATGACCTGAAGGGAATTTCTCCTACTATATGTCAGCACGCCATCAACATGGAACCTGATGCAAAGCCTGTTGTTGAGCATCAGCGTCGTTTAATACCCAAGATGAAAGAAGTGGTAAGAAATGAGGTATTAAAACTTCTTGAAGCTGGTATTATTTATCCTATTGCTGATAGTAGATGGGTAAGTCCTGTGCATTGTGTTCCTAAGAAAGGAGGAATTACCGTTGTTCCTAATGAAAATGATGAACTAATTCCTCAAAGAGTAGTAGTTGGTTATAGATGTGCATTGATTTTAGAAAGGTTAACAAAGTAACTAAGAAAGATCATTATCCTTTGCCTTTTATTGATCAAATGCTTGAGAGGTTGTCCAAGAAAACTCACTTTTGTTTCCTTGATGGGTATTCTGGGTTTTCTCAAATTGCTGTGAGAGCGCAAGATCAAGAGAAAACTACTTTTACTTGTCCTTATGGAACTTATGCTTATAGACGTATGCCTTTTGGTTTATGTAATGCTCCTGCTACTTTTCAAAGATGCATGTCTGCTATTTTTCATGGCTTTTGTGAGGAAATTGTGGAAGTCTTCATGGACGATTTCTCCGTCTATGGAACTTCCTTTGATAATTGTTTGCACAACCTTGACAAAGTTTTGCAGAGATGTGAAGAAACTAGCCTTGTTCTTAATTGGGAGAAATGCCACTTTATGGTTAATGAAGGAATTGTTCTTGGACACAAAATTTCTGAAAGAGGTATTGAAGTTGATCGAGCTAAAGTGGAGGCAATTGAAAAGATGCCTTGTCCCAAAGATGTTAAAGGTATTCGTAGTATTCTTGGTCATGCTGGTTTTTATAGGAGGTTTATTAAAGATTTCTCTAAAATTTCCAAGCCTCTTACTAATCTTCTTCAAAAAGATGTACCCTTTGTTTTTGATGATGATTGTAAGGAAGCTTTTGAAACTTTGAAAAAGGCTTTAATCACCGCTCCTGTAGTTGAACCACCTGATTGGAATTTACCTTTTGAAATTATGTGTGATGCTAGTGATTATGCTGTAGGCGCTGTTCTTGGGCAGCGAGTAGATAAAAAGTTAAATGTTATTCATTATGCTAGTAAAACTCTTGATTCTGCTCAAAAGAATTATGCCACTACTGAAAAAGAATTTCTAGCTGTAGTTTTTGCTTGTGACAAATTTCGACCCTACATAGTTGATTCGAAAGTCACTATTCATACTGATCATGCTGCAATTAGATACCTTATGGAAAAGAAAGATGCTAAGCCAAGGCTTATTAGATGGGTACTTCTTTTGCAAGAATTTGATTTGCATATCATAGATAGAAAAGGTGCTGAAAATCCTGTTGCTGATAATTTGTCTAGATTGGAAAGCATTCCTTATGATCCTATTCCTGTTAATGATAGCTTTCCAAATGAACAATTGGCTGCAATAAGTGTAAGTTCGCGAGATAGTCCTTGGTATGCTGATTATGCTAACTTTATTGTTTCCAAGTACTTGCCTCCAACCTTTTCAGCTCAGCAAAGAAGGAAATTCTTTTATGACTTGCGGCATTACTTTTGGGATGACCCACACTTATATAAAGAAGGAGTCGATGGTATTATGCGAAGATGTGTTCCTGAATATGAACAACAGGAAATACTGAGGAAATGCCATGGAAGTGCTTATGGAGGGCATCACGCTGGAGATAGAACTGCGCAGAAAGTTCTACAATCAGGTTTTTATTGGCCTACCCTCTTTAAGGATGCAAGAAAGTTTATTTTATCTTGTGATGAATGTCAAAGGGTTGGTAATATCTCTAGACGCAATGAAATGCCTATGAGTTATTCTCTTGTTATTGAACCATTTGATTGTTGGGGATTCGACTTCATGGGTCCTTTTCCTTCTTCACAAGGTAATACTCATATACTTGTTGCTGTTGATTATGTCACTAAATGGGTAGAAGCTATACCTACTAAAAGTGCTGATGGTGAGACCTCTTTAAAAATGCTTCAAGATGTCATTTTTCCTAGGTTTGGTGTACCTAGATATCTTATGACTGATGGAGGTTCTCATTTTATCCATGGTGGTTTTAGAAAGACTCTTGCTAAATATGGTGTTAATCATAGAATTGCTTCAGCCTATCATCCTCAAACTAGTGGACAAGTAGAATTGTCAAATAGGGAGATTAAATCTATCTTGCAAAAGACTGTTAATAAATCTAGAAAAAATTGGGCTAGTAAGTTAAATGATGCTTTATGGGCTTATAGAACTGCTTATAAGAACCCCATGGGCATGTCTCCTTATAAAATGGTTTATGGTAAAGCTTGTCACTTGCCTTTAGAATTAGAACACAAAGCTTATTGGGCAGTGAGAGAACTTAATAGAGATTTTAAACTTGCCGGTGAGAAAAGGTTGTTGCACTTAAGTTCTTTAGATGAATGGAGAAGTGAGGCTTATGAAAATGCTAGACTCTTTAAAGAAAAAGTTAAGAGATGGCATGATAGGAGAATTCTTAAAAGAGAATTTAATGTTGGTGAGAAAGTTCTATTGTATAGGTCTCGTCTCAGATTTTTTGCAGGAAAGTTACTCTCAAAATGGGAAGGACCATTTGTTATTGTGGAGGTGTATCGTTCAGGTGCAATAAAAATTGCTTCATTGAAAGATAACTCTACACAAGTGGTAAATGGTCAAAGACTCAAGCATTATATTTCTGGAGATTCTATTAATGAAGAGGTTGATACAATTAAAGTGGTGACTCCGGAAACTTTCATTGAAGAACATTTTTCTGGGACTGCAGAATTCGATTCGAATAGGTAACAGTTTCGGTAAGAAAAGTTTCGCGAATAACTTTCTAGAAGATATTTTCGTCGTTTTTATTAAATATGGAAAAATAAGAGACCGAACCGGATGGGAGACGGCACCCGTGGTGCCCAAACCATAGGTCGGCGCGGTGGGCCCCCAGCCGCGCCGCCTGGTGGTTTGAGCACCCCGGAGCTCGTCTCCGATCAGGTTTCCTCCTGTACCTTCCTTATGTTGTAAAACTTTTTGCTATATAACTCACCCGAACCCCCGAGGTTCGTATCTCGCCTTTTCATCGTGTTTCGTTTCGAGCTGTTTCTGTCCAGATATTGTTTTCAGATTTAGAAGCGCCATGGTCTCCAACAACAACAACAAGGGCAAGGAGCCTTTGGAAGACGAGACTCAAGACCCCAAGCTGAAGGAGGAAGTCAAGAGCAAAGATGAAAGCGTCATGAAGGAAGTAAAGGGGATGCCGTCAACAAAGGGAGAACAGCCTGCAGTCAGGAAGCCCACCTTTGTGGGATCGGTTAACGCTCAACGTGCTTTTTCTCATAACCTGCAGGGAGCAATACCACCTATTCCGGACTACAGCTCTTTTCCGGCAGTGACGGAAGTACTTCGAGTTACAGATGAGTTCTGTGATCAATACCGAGCCCTGCGGAGGGAGGTGGAAATACTCCAGGAAGAGAATATCAGACTCCGCCGAATGCTGGAACGGTTTCTTACTCCAATCCAAGTCATACCGCCACCACCACCGAAGGAGTAATTCATCATAAGTATTGGCATCCCCTTGGTTTGTTCCAAGCTTGGGGGAGTGCCGCGGTATCACATCATTATCTTTACCTTTTACTTTTCCATAAAGTCATATCGTGAGTAGGGAAGTTATCTTATATGATGGTTTGCAATGTGGAAGTATCTCTCTTTTAGTTGGTTATCTATGTATCCCTTGGTGTGAGTTGCCGTTATGAAATATTAATGAGAAGTTTTATCATTTACTTTCTGCATACTTTATTTTAGCTTGCAATTCTCTTTCATATTGATAACCTTGTTGTTAGTATAGGGATCACTTTTTAGAGCACCAAGTTAATCTTTTTGGTTTTGGCAAACTTAGCATTGGTCAGTAGTAGACAATACTTTGAGACTTAAGTAGAAGAGGGAGTGCATGCAAATATATTATTCCATGATCTTTCTTTCTTTGTGCTCATAAGCTTAGTATTCTTAAGTTAAACTATTTGTGCTTCTAAGGAAGATTGCATGATTATTCTTATCACTTGTATAATTGTTTGTATCCCTCAACTCTTATGCTTGCTACATAACCTTGCTAGCCAAAGACCTGTATCGAGAGGGAATGCTTCTCATACATCCAAACCTTGAGCCAAACCATTGCCATTCGAGTCCACCATAACTTCCTACTATATGGTATTTTGCGCCATTCCAAGTAAATACTTCATGTGCTACCTTTAAATTATTCAAAACTTATTACTCCTAGTTTTGTGTCACTGTTTATTAGCTCATGAGGGTTCTGTAGAGTTTCTCTAGCACTTTTGTCAAACAGACTTTCACCAATGGACTAGTGGCATATACACCGCTTATCCAACAATTTGCAAAAAGAGCTGGCAAATGGGGTGCCCAGTCCCAATTAACTACAACTTTCATTAATAATTCTCTTCACATGTTTTGCCCTGATTTATCAGTAAGCAACTTAATTTGCAAATAGACACTCCTCCATGGTATGTGAATGTTGGAAGGCACCCGAGGATTCGGTTAGCCATGGCTTGTGTAAGCAAAAGGTTGGGAGGAGTGTCAACTATAAAGAAACTAAAATACATGTGTAAACAAAAGAGAAGAGGGATGATCTACCTTGCTGGTAGAGATAACGTCCTTCATGGGAGCCGCTCTTGAAAGTCTGGTTGACAAGGGGTTAGTGTTCACTTTACTACGATTCGTTGACAACGACATACATAGCTCAAACAACTATTTTCATACTCTCTATATGCTTTGCAAAACTTAAAAGCTCTAGCACATGATTTAATCCCTGCTTCCCTCTGCGAAGGGCCTATCTTTTACATTATTGTTGAGTCAGTAAACCCATTCCTCTCTATCTCAAGCAAGCATTTGAGTTGTTGAGATCCAATTAGTTATATGTGTTGATACTTCTAATCATATCTCTCATTTCCTTGTTTCGCACAATAGCTTTTATCCGAATGAATATAACTTTGAAAGTTATCAATGACTGTAAGGAGACTGTTATGATTAAGGCATGTAAGTTCTGCTATATAAGCTCTGATATAAAGACTCTTCTCGAAAGATAAGTATGATCTGTTAATTGTTCTCTGACCAAGAGTTTAAGTTTGCCTTCACCAATCATGGTTCTCTTTATGCACTTCATCGTGGTTCCCTTTACTTATTTCAAGTTAGATTATATGAAGGGAAGTTGCTGTCTAGAATGACTTGTGTATCAATGAATGTGATGCTTCTTGTCCGTATTTTATTTATCGACACTTTGCTCCATAAACTTGTGGTCATGTTTACTGAGCTCAGTTTTCGCTTGGGGACAAGCGAGGTCTAAGCTTGGGGGGGTTGATACGTCCATTTTGCATCACTATTTTATATCATAATTTACTGCTATTCATCGATATATTTCATATTTAGAAGTGTTACTTATGTTATTTTACCTATTTTGCATGTTTGATGAATAATGGAGAATTGGACACCGGAGTCAGGATTCTGCTGGAAAAAGCACCGTCGAGATGCACTATTTCTGAAGATCAATAAATCGAAGGAGACATATGGAAGTTCCTATTTTACCAGAAGATGGAGGAGGCCAAAAGGGGAGCTGAGATGGGCCATGGTGGGCCCTCCTCACCCTTGGCGCGGTGGGGCCCCCTGCCGCGCCGAGAGGTGGTTTGGGGGCCCTGGCCCACCTCAGCCGTTCCCCCTTCGCGTACTTGACCCCCTCGGAACCCTAACACAGGGAGAGGCCATCGAAATATTCCGCCGCCTCCACGAGGCGGAAAACACCAGAGAGCGAAAAGCTCCCCTGCAGGAAGAAATCTGCCGGGGGAAATTCCCTCCCGGAGGGGGAAATCGTCGCCATCATCACCGTCATCGAGCTGGACTTCATCGGGATCATCATCATCATCATCTCCACCGCCAACACCATCATCACCGCCGCTGCACCCGTCTCCGCTATAACATCTAGGGCTGAATCTTGTCTATTTCATAGGGGAAACTCTCCCGGTGTTGATTACTCTTGTTATTGATGCTATTGGGTGAAACCATTGGACTAAGGTTTATGTTCAGATTGTTATTCATCATCATATCACCTCTGATCATGTTCCGTATGATGTCTTGTGAGTAGTTCGTTTAGTTCTTGAGGACATGGGAGAAGTCTTGATGTTAGTAGTGAACTATGTTGAGTAATATTTAATGGTTTGATGCTTAAGTTGTGGTGTTATTCTTCTAGTGGTGTCATGTGAACGTCGACTACATGATACTTCACCTTTATGGGCCTAGGGGAATGCATTGTGTATTCGTTTGCCAATTGTGGGGTTGCCGGAGTGACAGAAACCTGAACACCCGTTGGTATATCGATGCATGAGGGATAGCAGGATCTCAAAGTTTAAGGCTGTGGTTAGTTTAACTTAATTACTTTCTTGTATTTGCGGATGCTTGCAAGGGGTATAATCACAAGTATGTATTAGTCCTAGGAAGGGCGGTGCATTAGCATAGGTTCACCCACACAACACTTATCAAAACAATGAAGATTAATCAACTATATGAAGCGAAAGCACTTGACAATACTCCCGTGTGTCCTCAAGAACGTTTGGTCATTATAAGTACAACAACCGGCTTGTCCTTTGCTGTAGAAAGGATTGGGCCACTCGCTGCAACTATTACTACTGCATTTTATTTACTTGTACTTTATTTATCTGTCATATCAAAAACTCCTAAAAACTTGTCTGTGAGCATTTACAGTGAATCCTTCATCAAAACCGCTTGTCAACACCTTCTGCTCCTCGTTGGGTTCGACACTCTTATTTATCGAAAGTACTACGATACACCCCCTATACTTGTGGGTTATCAGTAACAACTAATAAAATTTTGAGCAAAATCTACTAGTCCATCTATGTTACCTATGAAGCTGCTTATCCGTGTACCGATACTCAGGTGGATGGGCCTGGAACAACCCGAACTACCTCATCACGCGTTGTGGCAAGTGGAACTCAACCGCCCAATTGCATATCAACGGGCAGCGCATGAGCCAGAAACGCTTGTCCTTCAAGCACTGCGGGTTCAACGTAAATTCATATAATAGAGGAAAATCGTTCCCGCTGCCATAAGGCTCCCATTCCACCTGTAACATGCCACAACATAATCAATTAGGAGGAACATCAAAATCATGAGGCTAGGGTCATGTAAAGACAAGTGCTTACTTGCTCGGCGGTAAGCACATCGAACTCATTGGTGTATTGCTTGTACATGTATTTAATGTCGCTATAATTATCCGATACCACGTCCCACTTGTAAGCCCAAGTGGGGAGCCGAAGAGGGTTCGGGTCATCTACGTTCCAATCATTGTGGGTCACCTCTTTCGGTCGTCCAACTGGAAAGTGCTCCCAGCTCCATACCGAAAGTAGAAGCATACAACCACCAATGCCAACTTTATCAAGTGTCCTACGACAAGCATCATCCAACTGCATCAAAAATGAAAACACGGTCAAGTTATGACATTCTACAAATGGAAATGTAAATACAAACCAAAAAAGACCAATTCATTACTTGCCGGTACAAGTAGGCAAGTGCAGCAGAACCCCAACTCCACTTCGAGTCCCAGACGGTAAGCGCCTTCAGCCACATCCACTGAGCCGTCGTGCCACCACCGTCAGCAAACAAAGTCCTAGAGATAACGTACCACACGTACACGCGGGCATACGTCTGGATCACATCATCATTTGCTTCGGCGGGGCAGTGCGCGAAGTGCTCTACTATCCACGCGTAAGTAGCGCCGGACGAGACTCTATCTTTGCTCTTGTCCTCGACCTCCTCTGGAGCCATACCTATAAGGGCCTCCATTTGCACGCGCCACCCATCGGAGTCTGTGCTCATACAAAGAGGCCTCCCGTCGATAGGAAGTCCAAGAATCATGGATACATCCATAAGAGTGGGGGTCATCTCGCCAGTCATGAGGTGAAATGTGTGTGTCTCCGGCCTCCACCGGTCCACAAGGGCGGTGATTGCGGGCGCGTTAAACCTTGGGGTCGAACGGCTCACAAGTTGGATGAAAGGGAGGAGGCCTAGCCTATCGATGTACGGAGTGTACCGCTCATCGTCCGGCATGTCACTCGACGAAGCCCCATGAGACCGAATCTTCAAAGGTTTAAGCTCCTGCAAATAACACATTTGAAATAAAATATTACAACGTATCCAACGCATTTGCAACAAAATAAAATCAAACACATAAAGAAAACAAGCTTCATTTTATTACCTCCCCCAATTCCGTCATCTTATAGGCCCGGTGATCAACATCATACTCAGCATCGAGTAACCACACCATCCTACATATTACAACATATGTGAGCAATTTTACATACATAAAACGATATCACCTAATTATACAAATAATACTACACATATTTCCTCCACACATGTGTTCTACTGCATACTAATTTTTTCTTAATCGAGGCATATGTGCTACAGGTTCTACAAATCAATTCACACTTGTTTCTACTCAAACCGAAATCACCTAATAGAGGAAAAATCGGTTTCTAAGCAAAAATAGCCTACTAAATTTTTACCAACTAATACTACAGATAACCTAATGCTAAAGATCATACAAGCATGCCATGGGTCAACAACAAAATCCAAATCAACTAGATTTTAGGGTTCAACCGAAACTTGCACATGGAGGTCAAATGGGGTCGATTTATTGGGCAGAAAGTGGGGGATCAGAGGAGAATACCTGCGGGAAGTACTTGGGGACGAAATCCCCTCGCTTTTCTCTTCAAATCAGAGTGGATTTGGTGAAGGATTAGAGAGGGGGAGAGAGAACCGCCGCCAGTGCCATGTCTTCTGTTGTGGCGGCTGGAAAACGAGTGAATGCTAGGGTTGGGGACGGGCGCGGCTGCCTGTTAACTGAGGGTGTAGCGCCATGTGATCAGGCGCTACATGATCGCACCATAGCGCCTGATCATGAGGCGCTATACCGCCAGAACTGGGCCCCACGTGGCCCCGACTCGCCACGCTGGCAACATGTGTGGCGCATGATCACGAGGCGCTATGCTGTAGAGAGTAGCGCCTCATCGTGGGGCGCTACTCAAAAGGGTCAGAGCCGTGAAATAGTTTCGGCCGAGATTCATTTTGTGTTATAGTTTGAGTTAGAGGTCAACAGTGTCGATTTTGCCACTGAGCACGGGCACGTGCCCAGGGCGGAGGTGTATGTTCATACCACAAATCATGTGCACGAATAAGCAACCACGTGGCATTCTACACCCGTTCCTCCATGCAACTCATCAATACAGAACACTACATCGATGCTAATCTTCAACTCTCCATTCCTGCAGGTAGGGTTGTGCTCGCGGGCCCCACTATAACCCGCAAAACCATATTCGTAGTACAAGTCAATTATGTGCTCCGTGAAGATGTCCCAAATTATTTAGTGCTAACACTTCATTAATTTTTGTCTCGCGGGTTGCAATGTGGGCTCGCTCTGCAACCCTACCTGCAGGTCATCAGGTGGCACCCATTTCTGCTTGCGTTTTGCCATCTGCGGCTGCTTTTCATTTCCAGCTTGGGATAGATTAGGAGGAGACTCCATTGCGCATTGTACCGATTCTATTATTGATTTTCTCCATGCTTGCACGTGTTTCTGGCAGTCCAGGCCGCACTCATTCTTGAAGAGGTACTTTGTCAGCCCGAATCGCAATGCACAGGCTTTGTGACCACAGCTGATGCTTATTGCGGGTTGGTCAAGTATCGAGGCCTATTCATATGTGTTCTTCCACACATGCCACGCAACGATGCATCGAGCCATCCAGTCAACAGAAACCGCGGAGCGAATAGAGCACATCTTGAAGAGATGTAAATATTGAAGAGAATCAAGCTTAACCTCCATTGATGTTGCTTGCTCAACTTATGTGTTTTTTTAAGGCAAACCTGAAACCTCAGTGCCTTTTCGACAATAAAATTTTGTGTATCGGTAGGCATGACACAACGAAATTTATATCCCGAAAATTATATAGTTCTCGTTTCCATTTAAGCTTTTAACCAACAGGACCGAGTTTAGATCAAGAAGAAAATTGAAACCAGTTGATCGAATTTATACAGCCAGAAAAACTAGTTTCAACATCAAACAGACGTTCCAAAAAAAATCAAATCAAAACAACAGCCAAATACGTTATATTTAGAAGTTCTAAACCCTACAAAATTATGAATCACAGTGTACCGCCAAAACAACGCAAATAGACGTGCTATGTTTCAGCGTGTGAAGTTCTAGCAAATCATGAATCTACGGTCAACCCACTGCTGGAATGGTCAACCGACAACGGGAAACACTATGTTGTTCTTGACCAGGTCGGAGATGACGTCACCGAGACTGGCAACCTGAGCAATCAGCTTGACGCAAGATGTCTTGAGGAGACGAATCCGCGGGGTACACTCTCCGCGACGGCTGAGCTTGTAATCGGCTCTCTACTCATGCTCGAACCACACATTGAAGAACTTCAGTGCCTTCTCGAGCTTTCGGAAGAGCTTGCCATTGCGGATCTCAGACCCCGTCTGGCTGCCCGGACTGAGGGGCTCAAACAACCGGAACATCACAGCAGGGCCGGTTCAATAAAAAATTGGGGCTAATAAAAATTGTTATAATTTATACAAAACTTTTATATTTCTCGAGTCTTATGTTTAGCATGTTGTAATATTACAAGTATAATTTTCTCGTGGGGAGGAAATGGAATCATGCATGATCAGTTACCAACTCCGTACTCTCTCCAATTAGAGGTCATTGCATTTGTTCTTATAGTTTAACCACATTATTTTATATTAGTTGGCGTGTTTTTTGTTTGTAGTGGATTAATTGAAAGATATTAAACTGAATTTTATGACAAAGTCTGTTTTGCAACTATGTTTTCTACTATGCATAAAATATATAATTTATAAGTAGTTATGGCAAAGAGTACGATCCAACAAATTTCTCAATACCAGTTTCTAGTGTATGATTAAATAAGAATCTTTGTAAAAACTTGTAGAGTATAAACTGAACAATTGACAATACTTTGTCATGTTCAAAATCTTTTAGCAAGTCTAATTTTAACAAGTGTGCATGTTTTGTACTTGTTATTATTGAAACAACATTGTTATCATCTTCGTGCATATGTAAATTTTTGTATGTTACATATGTAATCATAGGGAAAAAATAGTGTGGATTTTAGTATGTTGCATATGTAAATTTTATTATATGATACACTTATACAAGGTGTTTGTTATCATCTTCGTGCATTGTTCACATTTGACATAAAAAGTCAGAAGGCACAAGTTCATGTAAACTCTTTATTTTCATTTACCTGGTCGAATGCTCATGTATTAGGCTACGCTTATGTGAAAACAGATGGTTGGAGTTGGACGTTGTTTTCATAGAATCAAGCAAAGAACAAAACATGCCAAAATTGACTTGTCCTAAATTTATACATTTACAGTTACTGTGGAATCAAGTGCATCAACTGAACCAGCATATCCATTGTGGACATTGTAAAGCTGATATTTCTCTCAGATTAGTTCACTCCCTTAACTTACAGTAAACACCTCAGGCCCTGCAATCCTTTCCACTCAATGGAAAAGTAAGGGCAGTAAACATAATAGCTAAAAATCTATTATATAATTAAAACACAAGACATTCAATGGCTCAGATTAGACAAGAAATAAGGAACGGTTAAGATTGATAGTATGTGGAACGCTAAACAAGACGTATACAAGTTGGAGTCCAGGAAACGAATCGTTTTTTTTTTTTGCACTTGAAACGAATCTATTTGCATGATGAATTTCCCTGACACACGGAGAAGCATCCATAGCACGCACGTCTTCACGTTTTAGACTATAAAACTCCACGATCGCAGCCACAGTCCGATCATAGATTGTGAGCTTCAACCAATGCGACGACACCATGACCACGATCCCATCAAGCAGCCCGGCGGCCGGCCGGCGGCGGATCGACGGCATGGCAGCGATGCATGCAGCAGGGCGGCGGATCGACGGCGCGTACGGCAGCGATGCATGCAGCAAAAACTACAGCTTCCACCTAGCAGACTTCTCATCGGCGAGCCGCCGCATCACGCACGAAGCAGCAAACTACATCGCCGCAAGAAGCATGCGTTGGTGGAAACTGCAACTCGGTGCCTACCACGCATGTATCCTGGGATTTCTTGATATCACTCTATCGCCCACCCAGATCGGTTTCCGATTTGATGTCTAGGCACCATTACGTGCTGATGATTTTTTTTTTGACAAGATTACGTGCTGATGATTCGGTTTTGCTTTTTTTTTTCCAGCGAGCGCAGAAACTTCCACCATCGGGGATGCCTGACTGCATATGGTGCTGGCGTTTAGATTGATTCTCTAGCATGCACGTATCTAGGTATCCTCGCCCCCTAGCAATTTTTTTTCTCACTGGTGACTATTTTAGAAGGACAGGTCCAATAATTGTTCTTATAAATTAATTTGATTTCTGTTTGCATTGATTATTTTGAATTAATCAGTTTATCGATAAGCAGTGTCAGCAGCAATTTGAAGCGGAGATATGGGCCAGCAACGTTGGCACGTCCAGCGGATCAACAGAAGATAACAACAACGCCGTCAACTACAGGTAACATCCAGTCCATCACCAACTCCATGTGTGTTTTCGATGTAGAGATACAGATACACTTTTTTTACTTCTTAGGAACAACCTACAAAGAACTACATCATATTTGTTAAAAATTATCGATTTCCTTACGCCGTCAATTACAGGTAACATCCAGTCCATCACCAACACCATCTGTGTTTACTTCTTAGGAACAACCTACAAAGAACTACTTCGTATTTGTTAAAAAAATATCGATTTCCCTGGGCATAAATTTGCTCTACTGCGTCCGCTTAATTTCTGCAGCCGCCGGCCGTTGATTTCAACGAATGATCAGTTACCGATATTATTCTCACATTGATTTGTCCGTTGTAATCCATATGCATGGAGTCAGCACGCATCATCAAGCATGCTGTCCGTCCTGGAGCTGATCCAACGATAGAAAGGTATGATCCCATCTACTAGCATGTCCAGATTTACTGATCAGTCTAGCATGTATATTCTGACACATATTTTATCTCAGGATTGTTGATTTAGAAGAGGAGGACGTGTGCAGCCAATCTTTGAGAAGATTTGACGCCATATGTGAGGCTGCCGCGAGATAGACATTGGCGGACTGGTGATGCAGCTGGTCATTTCGTCGACACATTAGAAACTCTCTACGCCCAATCATCACGTATGTACCCTCAAGTTCTTTGCTCTAGATATAAGTTTATCTGCACTCGGTGCATCCTCAAGCTATACTGGTGCTGGATTGGTGTTATGCGTTCCACTTCCTAATTAAGATGAGCATGGATGTCATCAACATATTAATCACGTTTTCACTCTCCCGTTAAGTCTACATCGAGGTTTTGTTCTGATTGCTTCAGTGTTTCTTTTGGTCGCTGTATTAGGACCAACTATCTAACACAACGAGGTAATATTTGGTTATGCCTTGCTTATTGCTAGCTTTCTATGTTAGCCTTAATGGCTTTATTTAAATTTCTCAATGCCATGCATCTAAAAAAGGCTCAAAATAGTACTGAATTATTTCACTATGCTTTTTGTTTGCATCTAGAGTTTACTTGGGATTTGTTTAGTTGTGACTTCTCGGTCCGGAATGCAGATTTCTGCATGCGGGTTAAAGAAACGGATGAATATATTTGTAGTCTCAAGCATGAATAAAATATGGTATGTGTCTTATTTTTTTTGTTATATATAGTACATATATATCCTCTCTTCTTTCCGCATCGATATGTCTTATTTTTGGATTGTACACGCATCGTATGCACAGTCGGCGACGTGATCGCTGCTATGTTAACTATATGCATGTTGTCGCCGGCCGACCCGGCGGTGCAATCGGTGGCATAGATGCAAGGCTTCACGAATCAAGGTATCAATATTGGATTACTCAACCGGCTGATTCATGCATGTAACAACCTTCATCTGTAGTTGCATGTTCGGTTAAGATTTGTACGATAGTGCCATGGTCGCCGGATCGACGCCGCGACAGCTCTCATGGCCAGTGTGTCGGCAGGTGGTGTTGGTGCTCCTAATGAATGAGGAAAACCATTATCGTCGAGCGAGCGGACCACCGTCCCCGAAGAACTCCAGCAGCATGTCCTAGCAAAGAAAACGAGCTTCATGCCGTTCTGGCCGAGGTCGATGGAGTACACGCCTTGCGAGCATGGAGCTCCCGACCAGATGATGGAAGACATCAGTACTATACCAGATGATCCAGTTATAGGAGCACCCGAGAGGATTCCGTCGGCCTGGCGTACTGGACAAGACGATCAAAGGAATCAGAGAATAGCGCTCCATGCGTGGGCAGGGACTCACGTCACAATGGCATGCATGGTGGTGAACGGAAACAGGTTTGGATTCGTTTTATGCTGATCTGTGGAAACTATACATATTTTTCTTACACGTTCTTGGTTCAATTGCTAAATATGTTTTCTCTATTTGCATCGTATGACATGAATTTGAGAATTATACACAGATATATTCGTTACGTGTGCAGTCTGTGATTGATATTGAGGGTTAGTTTACGGTCTAGATCATTATTGCCGGAATTTGTGGAGTTGTCACGAGCGATTTGGACATTGAAGAAAAGGATAGCATCATGCCTCTTTTTTTAATCTACGTCTATTCCTTTGAATTGTAAAAGCATTAAATTTTTGTTCCAAGTATATATCAGTTTAAGTTTTCGGTAGCATGAGTTTACCAAGTACTTTTACTCACCGCAGTAATATCTTTTTCCGTATCAGTGATGCTAATGACAAACACTAACTGATTTTTTCTTTCTAGGATGTGTTTACACAAACTGATACATCAATGGTTGATTTCAGTAATTAAATAGAATTTTCATGAACTGGACGAGTCATTCAAAGTGGAGGATGCCCCGGTTCCATATTGGAGTCAACGCCAATTGTAGACATTTCGTTACAAGAAACATATCCACAGACTTTGACTCTTTGGACAGGACAGTCGAAGATCTGATAAATAATCGAAAGCTTCTTTTCAGTAACGTTTGGAGAGGTTGATCAATTGCTCCAAAGGAATTCGTCAATATCACAATTGCTACAAAAATCTCTGTACGTATCAAAAGTTTGATTTTCCTTACATCATAACTTTTGTGGAAGCCAACCTTTTGTAGTTTATGTTCCATGTGCAGCTAATATAGTCTCTCCTCCAATTAGATGTGAAAGACTGAATTTAAATGAAAGACTTCAGATTTTGTTGGCCATGTTGCATCAGCAAATATGTTTAGCAGATATATTTATAATAATAAAGGTAACGTTTCCAGCTTGAGAACTAAGTTCCTTTTTCAGTTTTTAAATTGTGGCATAACAATAGTAGTAATGAAAGGAATTAACCAAGGAAAATATATGTAATTTAAACCTCAAAAAATGTAAATGACAACAGAAATTACAATACCGAGCTGATGATATCGCGACCGACTAGGACACCGTGAGATGAAAAAACATATCCGTGTCTATAGTACAAGATACATGAAAAAATTACTTCACCAGCAAAAGACACAATTGATTGCTGGAATTTTAAACAATAAAAAATAATGGTACGTCTAACTTATGCATAAGAAAATTCGGAAGCCTAAACAATGAAGGTTTTCAGGTTTTGCATTTTAACATGTACATATGTTATATCCGGAACGTGGAAGCAATTTGGCAGCTCAAATAAACCGATTATCCTAAATTATTCTTATACTTTTCACCGATTTTAAGTTTTTATATTAAAGTATCTAGAAAAAATTTATACATAAGATAATAATATTTAAGTTATATCAACGCTTCAACGCTAGCCGCGCAGTTGCGCGGGCCACCCAGCTAGTTCAGAGTAAAGAAAGGGAGGAAAATAACACCCCTCCCCACGTAGGTACATTTCCGCATTACAAGAACACCGACGGTGCGGGGTTGACGACGATATGCCTGAGCGGGTTCGTGACGTCGCCGCCGCCGGCGTGCTTCACGAACTCCGCCGGCGTCAGGAAGTTGCCGTGGCAGACGCACACGATCCTCACCTCCTCCCCTTTCCTATACTTGTACAGGAAGCCGTCGATCTTAATGCCGTTGGGGCCGTCCACCTTGGAGGAGACCATCGGCATGTCCTCCATCATGCTCTTCCGCAGGTCGCCGGTGCTCGTCGTGCGCATCGTCAGCGACCGGAGGGTTCGCAGAGGCGGTTGCTCCTTAACGATGCCGTTAGGCGTCGGCGGCTTCCCGGCCGGCGATGGCGAAGGCGGTGGAAGGGACTTGTTCTGGTTGCTCGCACTGTTGCTGCTATTATTATTATCCGAAGATGTTTCCATGCTCGACGTGCTCCTCACATCGCCGCCATCACCGCTACCTGCACCGATCGCAGATGAGAAAGATGTCAACATTTTCATATTCCAACATGCTAACAAAGATTCATATCCCAATGTGTTCCTTTTCATTTACTAATCATCACCTTCTGAATCTTTCAGCTAGAGAAATCAAAATCATATAAACCAGCTTGGATAATGATTATCCTGAACAATCGTAAACTGACGCTACCTAATTAATGACTCACACTAGATGCCGTAGAAGGCATCTCTTCAGTCCCTACGAACAACAGCACATCTCAAAAGAATTCCATAAATGACATCACTAAAAACAAACGCCAGGAATAGAACACAAATCACATATGTACGTGGAAGTATCAACTTGTCGGAAAAAAGAATTCTCCATTTATATTGCAGGAGCAGCTATCAGCCAATTTGGCGAAAAGGATGCATCGATAGAGCTAGCGTTCTCCTACCAAAAGAACTACAGATTCATCTCGGTGAACACCATCCACCCCCTGCTCCAAGTCATCGCAGTTGTCAGTCAAATCACAACACCAAGCAAGATCCATGACAAAGAACACCTGACATATTAATCAGATCCCTCTGCCCATGCATCTCCTACCAAAAGAACTACAGTAATCAAGCTCGCACGAGTACACACAAGACGGCATGACACCGACCTGCATGGATCATGAGGAGCTAGCAGCCAGAACAATTCAAGCAAGGAAACGCAATAGAACAGTGGGAATTACGAGCTGATTCAAATAACCACTAGTTCTAATATGTTGGAAGTATATGTTTACCTTGCTCTGGCATGCTTGAGGAGGCGTTCCCCTGGGCGACGACGGAGCGCCGGAGCTGGAACGCGCTGGGGTAGAGCGGCTCCTGCGCGTCGTCCCGGCTGCTACCGCCACCAGACTTGCCGGAGTTCATTGAATTGCGGCGCTCGAGGCGCTTACGCTTGGCCTGGAGGCGCTTGAGGCTCTGCATCTCGCGGCGGCGCCACCGCTCCTCCAAGGTCTCGGCGGGGAGCGAGCTGGTGCGCATCAGCGGCGCCGGCGGGGGCGTGGCGGCGGCGAGGTCGTCGCCGCCGCCGCCGCCGTGGGGCGAGCAGAAGGAGGACGCGAGGGAGGAGGACCGCACCAGGCGCGGCTTCTTGGCGTCCCGCCCGGAGTTGGCGCCGAAGCAGCCGCCCAGGGACAGGCCCAGGCTGAGCTCGACGGCCTCGTCGGACTCGCCGCCCGCCTTCTTCTCTGACGACCCGCCCTTCTCGCCGCCGAACCTGCCCAAGAAGTCCCTCGACGCCATGGCCGGCTGGCTAGCAGAGAGCAAGGAATTCTCGGCCGGGACAAACGGCAACCCCTCGCCTCCCAAAGCTCCAAGAAACTCCAAATCCTTCAGGAACGCGACGCCATTGCCGCGAATTCGTCCCGCGCGGGGCAATTTAATTCACGGTGTCTAAGCACCACCGAGGAACGGACGCCGCACAGCGAGCCGCGCGTAGGAACGATCGAGGAACACCAAGAAACAGAGCAGAATCGGCAGCAATCATGCAGATCCCTCGCTAGCGTGCGTGGGATCCTCAAGACAGAGAGAGGTGGATCGGTGGGAAGAATGGAGAGGAGAAGGCTGCGTGCGTGCGTGTCGCTCTAATCTCCCTCGTTACTCCATTAAACCGAGGCAAGGAAATATCCCATGCGAATTGTTTGGAAATGGGAAATAGGTTGGATGGGAGTACGAGCGCGTGGAGGGCGGCCACGTGTCGCGCAACGGGTACACGTGTTTGATCCCGACAAGCTGAGCCGGTATCTGGCTCGGCTCGGTTGGGGACCGCGGTTGGTACTTGGAGAGCTGCGACGTGTCGACGGCGCGTAGGGCGCCCGGGCTGACACGTTTCGGGCTTTCTGTTTGGGGCACCACGCCCCGTGTGGTGCGGCTGCTGCTGTATTTTATGAACAGTTCCTGATTATTTGTATCCGTACACCCGTCACCGGCACCTACTACTGCTACACCACAACAAGTTTTGGGTCTTATTTCTTATTCCCTCCTTTGCTACAAATTTTGCTCAAAGAAAAACAATGTAAATTTTAACATATTTATAGAAAAATATCAACATTTACAATTCAATTCAATGTCAATGGATATGCTATAAAATATATTTTCATATTATATCTACACATGTCATTAAAGTTGTTGATAGTTCTTTGGTTAAACTTGGTCATACTTCATACTGTTTGACTTTCCAAAATTCTGCCCGGAAAAATCCTTTGAATGAAACAAATGATACCAACCTTAAACCCTAGTTTTATATGATTTTTAGCAAGAGGCTTTGCCAAACAAAATGCAATAGCCTAAGCCACATACAATTTTTGTTTGCATATTGTACAAACTTATTTATATTCAAGTTCCTGCAAAGTGCGTGTGGAGTATTCTACCTTCTTCATTTTTTATTGACTCATATATATTCCTTTGATTTTGTTCCTCCAGGATTTCAAAAGCCTTGACACTACATATTCTTGTTTTTATATGATCATTTGTTCTTGAGCGGTCACAATGCATCCTTGGTAAATATTGGTGGTTACAGAAAACTAGATAAAAAAATGTGATTAGCGAGGAACACCGCCCCTAGCACACCCCATGGCAACAAAAGTGATTCGTGTCTACGTACTTTTTGAACAATTTGAGCAAGAATCATGAAACTGTGAGAGTGTGATTTAGTTTTTTTAATGCTATCTCGGTTTTATATTTCTTTTTGTCTTGCAAGGAGCACTATATACCACCTCCTTTTTCGTGTAAGTCGTGCAAAGAGTAATTTAAAACTTCTCTAAGAGTGACCATCTGAGAAACAAAGATAAATTCTGAACGGCTAGTGAAAAAAATAAAATTATGTTCGTCATGAAAGAAATCCAATCGTGTATTTTTTTCTTAGTTCTCTTAGCAGCTTATAAAACTTTCGTAAAAGAACACGGGTCAAAACTTGTGGTGATGGTGCTCATGTTTATATTTTAAATGTTATATGATATTGAGAACACAATACAAATTTAAACATGATAATACATATTCTTGGTCTGGCTTTGTTAGTGAGCAAATTCCATTCTCTTGTTCTAAATAGATTGCTCTAACTCCGTACGTTCCAAAAAAAAGGCGTCGTGAAACGTTCTGTGACCGAAATGCAACTTAAGAGCTTTTCTCGAGGAAAAAGCAATATACCTACTCCTGCAGGTCCATGTGATCTGAAAACCCGTTTAGCTAATCGTGGTTTGAACCAGTTATCCGGAACAATGATCCTGCGCACGAACAATTCATGCCGCTTACTCCGTACTTCGTACGCGACGGCGACGACACAACACAAGTGCAACAATATCAAAACAAATCCAGCGTTAGATTCGTTAAAACCCCGTCAAAAGCCTGCTGCCCGGTCACTCCAAAACAATCATACGATGAGCACCAATCCATGAACCTCGTTTCTCCCGGCTAGAAAGAAGCCGAGCCACACGCCCAGAAGCAAAGTCTCGCAGAACCGGCTCGGCTCGGTTCGGCTCGGCTGGGGTTGGCCCACGCGAAGCAGGACGTAGCTCTCCGCTGCCCCGGAGGGGCAAAACCCGTCGTCAGGCAGCAAGCAAGCAACTGGCCGCCAGCCGCTGCTAGTGCAACTTGCGCGGGCCCCACGTGACCAGTTGCTTGCCTCTGGCCCTACACCGCAGCGACACGTCGCCCCGTTTTTAAAGCAGCCCGCAGCGGTACGTGTGCGTGAGGCCGCCGCATCGCGCGCCACGTGCTTGCGGCCTCTCCCTCTAGCGCACGAGGGTGGGTCCCACGACAGCTCACCGCCGGCACGCACCGCAGGCCAGCTGCTCTGCCTTGCCGCCCTCTCGATCCGCCCCCTCCGACGCGTGGGGCCCCGTGCAGCCCGGGCCCGGAGGTCGGTGACCTGCACGTGTTGTCCGTGCCGTGAACGCGAGATGGGCGCAACGGGGCGCTGTTTAGTCCAGAAGCCGGACACGTCACCCCCGGTTGTGTGTGGGGCGACGGCGACGTACCGGCACGGAGATCCACGTGTCGGAGGTGGCGAACGGACGACGGAGATGGATGGGTAGCGCCTGCCTGGCTGGCCTCCGACCCTTGGTGGGCCCGCGGCGCACAAGTGGATGGCGGATAGCCGTTCGCTTGCGGTGCTCCGCTCCGGATCCTCTGCGGCTAGTAACAGGCTTTGATGAGTTGCGAGCAACAGCTGTTGGGCAACTGACAGGGAACAGATCGTCGTCGAGGTCCCGGCCGGCCTCCAGCCCTCCAGGTGTAAACGTCTAGATGATGGTCGCCAACTTGCCATCTCTGTCCCTGGATTCCTCTTGTGTACTTTCCACTAATTTTTTATCATTTAGTAGCAAAATTAAATAACCAATGTACGTGAGAAGCTGTTTTGAGCAGATGATTTCAATGCCATCATCTCACAGTGCCAAGGTGAAACCAAAGATATTCTTTGAACGTAGTTGTTTATACAGCAAAATTTTGAAGAATTCCAGCTCATAAGATTTCCCCTTAAATAACCCCTTTGATTAAAGCAATGACACCCCTAAAACATTTATGAATTGAATTCTCACAGCTCAATCTCAAATGATATTTTAATAGGCACTAAAATATATTTTTTACACTCGACAAATTTCCTATATTTTCCCGTGTTCCATCCAAATAATCATTACCGTGGCTTCTTCATGTTTTGCATTCCTATACTTCTCATTTCCAGCCCTGTCAAAGATCCCGACTTTTTATTTCTATCCATGTGTTTTATAATCCTGTGATTTAGAGAGGCCCTGAAACTAAACGGAGCTGGAAAAAGAGGAAAGTTGAACACGTGTTTATAGACTATTACATATGCGTGTATCAAAAATTGGGTTAGTGCATCTCTACGGTCGCACAATCATAAGATACCTTTGAACAACTACAAAGAACTGGCCTGTCGACCAGTCCACATTGTGCCGATCTCATCTTCAGGTAGTACTAAATATCAGGAAAACAAGCATGATGAATCATCACCTATCTCTTCCCTGCTACGACTATTAATCCTTAATAACTACAGATGATCCAGCTAAACAAACACCAATCAAGCAAGCCATCCAAAGCTACACGCAGCCATCAATGCTGACCAGTGACTAACCAGTACGTATTTGTTTGCTAGCTCCACGGCCGAGAAGGATAAGCCACACGCGGCTGGTTCGCAGGGGATCCAGCAAATCCACGGGCGCGGGGAGCAGGATCTTGGGGATATCGATTTTGTACGACGTTCGCCACAGAAAAAAGGCCAAGGAAAAACAGTAAAAAAATCGGCCGATCGGACTCTGTCAGATTCAAAGCCCGCAATAATCAACCGCGCCTCCTTTTTCTCTTCCGCTCGTTGCGCCACGGTGCCAAGTTGCAAGCTTGCGCTTTCAAGCAGTAGTGGTTAGGCAGGCTACGGATATAAAATATTGGTAAGACTCTGATTTCTGTTTTCATGGGAACAAGATAAGTTCGACGAGCATGTACAATTGTTGTTTGTTAATACATTTTATTTGTTCAGTTCTGCTATGTTATCTAGAGAATATACAAAACATGATGCACAGTGGAGTATCTCTTTGTTTTATCTCTAACGATTAATTTTTTATCCTCGTAATATGTATATAATTACTACTTAGGATGGTTAGTTGCATATTTTGAATATCATATCAATAGAGTTCTTTTGGAAAGTACCGTCATGATAGTTAATCTTACTACTTAGGAATTAGGATGGTTAGTTGCATATTTTGAATATCATATCAATAGAGTTGTTTTGGAAAGTACCGTCATGATAGTTAATCTTGTGAGATGTTGTAACTGTGCTACACTACATTATGGTAGTGATAAGTTTATAACTATTGAAGATGTAGAGCCTACGTGCGCTCATGCTCCGGGGGAAACTCAGATTTGGATCTTTCGGTTCAGACGATGACGACGTTCAACGGCGTTCTCCTTCTTAGGGCATCGTTTTAATGATAAATTTATAACTTTAAGAAAATTCAGTTTGTCTAAAAAAAGGACAGCCCCTCCCTCCCGCTACAGTGAACGAGAGAGGCGAAAAGGGCGACTCGGTTTTCTCCTGCTCTCTCGCCGGAGTCGGGGCAGATCTCCGCCGCCTCTCGCCGCTGCGGCGGTGGGGGTGGGTGGGGGTCTCGTCCCCGGTCTCCCGGCGTGTAGTTAGGGTAGTTTTTAGTCCCCTCGGCGGCGTCTCTGGGAGGGTCTCGCCGTCGATAGGGGTTGTTAGGTGCGGCCTACTTCCTCTTCCCTGCTGGCGACGGCGGGTGGTGGCCGGTTTTGCGTCGCCGTTCTGCGGATCTGGCGACTTGGTTCTTGCGGATCTGTTGATCCGGCGAGGTTTGATCTCTGCGTGGTCGTTGGGGCGGAGACGGCGATCTGCGCGTCGAGTTTTGTCCTCTGGTCTTTTCTTCGTCGTTGCAGGGTGTGCTCTGGCTCTGCAGCGGAGGATCTGGAGGTGGTGCGGCCTGGTTGCGGCGGTGCTCGCCGGCTGCTGTGGCTGCTTGTACAGGAGTTTCTTCGGGATCTCGGAGGTCTGCGTCGACTTTTGGTGCGCGGCGTTGGTTTCTCCGGCTGACCATGGTGGTCTGGGCTGGAGTGTCTTCGTCTGCGTGCTCTGCTTCCTCTCCATCTTGCTCCGTCTTGCTCTGCCCGGCCGTGGAGGCGAGGGACAAGAGGTGATCAAGGTGGGGCTGCGACGGCGGCTCCGGCAGGTCAAGTTCGAGCTCAGCACAGGGAGTGGTGGAGGAGTGGTGGTTGCGGGAAGATGAAGCCTTGGCCGTGTTCGTTAATTGTGCTTCGGTTCCGTTGCTTGCATCGGGCGGCTCCTGCGGCTTTCTTCATGAGTGGGCTCGTTTCTTTCCGGGAGTGGTGGTGGTCTGGGTTCTTCGTCTCCGGCGGCTCTGCGGCGGTGAAGATCTTCTCCAGGCTTCGCGGTGGTTCGGCGTTCCGCCGTTGTGCTGTGTTTCTTTGCCCTGTTCGTCTGCGTATTTCGGTGCTTTATTTGTTTTCTGTGCTGTAATCTGTGGAATACGCAGCGTGGATCCTATCAAAAATAAATAAATAAAACTTTAAGACCTAGAGCCTACATTTGTTTAATTAGCTAGCAATCTATTCCGCTACTTAACTTGTTTGAAAAGATGAACTTAAATAAGAAGAAACCAAGATAGTTCAAGCTATACTTGGGCATGGGTAGCCCGTCCTGACGGGCCAGGCCCAAATTTAGTGATTTTTTTTTTAATATTCCTACAAAGAAAAGGTGTAGTTTATTTTTAAGAACCATTTTTTAGTGCAAAATAGGTGAACATTTCGGGACGTGGGCATGGCATTTTCCTGTTCAGGCTACGTCAAGCCCCGCCCAGACCCGTCCAGGCTCGAGGGTTTGCCCTGGTGTAGTTCTTCGGTCCGTTCCGGTGTGTATGTATTTGTGTGGAAGATGTGCGTGAATTCCCGGTTTTGATATTGTACAGTTTGAATGTAATGAGATTATATTTCTTAGAAAGATTAACTTAAAGAAGAAAAAAACTACTCCCTCCGTTCCATTTTAATTGACTTGTCATCCACCACATGTGAATGTATCTATACATGTAACATGTCTAGATACATCCACATTTTGTGAATAGGAAGTCAATTAAATAGGAACAGAGGGAGTAGATAGTTCAATCTGGTTTTGTGTATACGTATTTGTGTGGTGGGCGTGTGCCCGGATTATCAATTTTGATATTATACGGTTTAAATTGATAGGATTATATTGATCACAAGCAGGGGCACCCTGAGACTAAAAGCCCAGTCAATACTCCCAATAAAGCACCAAAAATTCAAGAAAAATAGTGTTCTCGGCCTTGTATAGTCAGTTCGCCCCCGTCTGTGTCGTTGGCTGGCTCCGCCCTGATCATCACAAGAAACTGCATGCTTTCATGCAGCGCATTTTCAGAGGAAAGCAAAAATAACATATCACCCTTTTACACACTCGGGCAAACAATAACTTTTCAATATGTTAACATCTATACTCAAACCTACTATCTCCTATGATGACGACAATCCGATCGAACCAACAAAAACCACATGAAACCGATCTGTCCGTCCACGTACCCATTTGATTATTTGGCAATGATAACGATGTATACATCCAGGCCTATCACTTGCGGTACTTTTCTCAGAAAAAATAAGCCCTGGAACCGACACGCAATCGTCGATCGATCGTTTCACTTTACTGGAAAGAGAGCAACTTGGTAACACGATCCAGTTGCATTCGGTTGTTGCGTAGCGTAGGGATCAATTCTTGTTAGTTGACAACTTGCATATATAGCATGATTGACCGTACGTGGTATAGTACTACTGGCCCCTTCATTCCCGTCTCATCTTTTTTTTTTTCTCATATGGAAAAGCGATAGGAAAAGCATCCTGGTATGCTTCTCGTTTTGTTCTGCTGTCGTCCCGGCTCGCCGCTGACTAGGCGTAATAGCGATGTCAACTCGGTACATTTCTTTGTGACCATGTTGGAATCGCAGTGATTTCATGCATGGAGGTATCTTTGTTTGGGAAAACTAAGTTATGCACTTAGTAAAACAAAATGAAGTATTTTAAGAACAGTGTTAGCGCTAGTGTGCTACCCGAAATGTCATTCTGATTAGAAGGTGCTAACACGACCGGTAGAGATTTCTTGCTCCCGTGCTCCAATAAACCCTACAGTTAAAAAAATAAAAAATCATATTTATAAGTTTCAAAAAAATCTAGAATTTTTTTTGCATGTTTTCAATGATATATCCCACAATCATGCAAAATCTCGGTTTGAAACATTTTATATTCTGTTCTACACAAAAGAGACAAATGTGTGGATCTAAATATACATACTTTCAAATCTTCAAAATTTACAAGATTTGTTATTTTTGTGTAGCCCAGAATCAAATAAAAAAATCACGGGTGTGGGATACATCATTAGTAACATGCATGAATTTTTTCAGATTTTTTTAAAACTTTAAAATATCATTTTCGGAAATTTTTAACCAGAGGGAGCACCGGTGCTCAATGTTTTCCGGGGACTAGGCAGTTGCATGTGGCAAAAGCAGGACCCTGTCGAATGATAAAAAAACAAAATGAATCGAAGGAATGAAGCAATCAACACCATGCATGATCCAGAGCAACTAGCAGCAGGCAGAGAGGACGTGTAAAAGCGCAGAAAGGTCCACGAACGAGGCATACACACACCCCAAGCGCCTAGCCTCTCAATTTGGCCAACTTGCGAGAGGAAACTTGTCAGAAATCAAGCGATCGATTCTCACGTTTCACATCTCATCTGCATGCAACTTGACCAATTGTTTATGTTATCCACCGACCGACCGCGGTGGTGAACGCCTCTGCCACGTACGCCAGCCAAATCGGCGTCCGTCCGGTTGGTCGGTGTCCCCGCGGGCCGCGGCCGGCGTGCATGCATGCATGAACCGAATATAAGAGCATCTCTAGCAGCAGCGCTAAAAACGCCGCGCGACCGAAGAAACCGTCGATATCGCGCGCGCATCCGTTTCGGCGTCTCCAGCAGTCGCACTAAAACTCCGCGCGCGGTAAAAAGGGGCCAAGCAGTACTCGCTGCGCTGAATATGGGGCGGCCGCTCCAGCGCGCGCGGTCGAAAAGAAATTCGCGCGAATTGACCAACCGCCAGATCTGAATCATCCACCCGCGCGTGCCTCCGTCCGCATCTTTTCCCCATCTTCACTGGCGACCATGGCGCGCGAATAGACCAGCCGTCGGTGCTTCCGCCGCTCGTCCCTTGCGCGTCGCCGTGTGTACCGCTGGGCAGGTCGCCGCCGCGTCGATTTTGCCCCGCAGCGCCACCGACGTTTCCGCCGCTTCCGCCTCTACTCCGCAGCGCGCAGTTCCTCCGGCGAGCTGCGCGCAGTCGCCACTCCTTGCTCTAGCTCCTTCCTCGCCGCCAGCCAGCGCGCAGTTCCTCCGACGAACAGCGCTTGGCGGTCGTCGAACCTCCGCGCGCGCAAGGTGTTTGACAAAATACTTGCAAGGTATGCTTGTTCTCTAGTTTTTTAGTTTGTAGATGAGTTCACATAGGTAAAATAACTAGTTTGTAGGTAAAATAACTAGTACAAATTCATGTTTGTAGATGAGTTCGTGTAGTGACGATTCATGTTTGTCCTCCGATGAAGAATTTGATATCCAAGAGGAGGAAGAAATGGCTATGATCCTTACTATCCGTGCTAGGAGACGACCAAAGCACGGTGGTTCAGTGATGGGTCGCTTAAAATTGTGGAGGGAAAGGATGGGTGCTCATGAAAGATTGATTAGGCACTATTTTGTCGAGCATCCCATATACCCCGAGTCTTATTTCCGGCGTCGGTTTCGGATGAGCATTGAGTTGTTTAAGAAAATTGCAGAGGAACTGAGTAAAGATGATCGGTTTTTCCAGCAAAGGAGGAATGCCGCCGGTGAACTTGGGCATAGCACCTTTCAAAAGGTGACCGCCGCCTTGCGTATGTTGGCATACGGTATTCCGGTGGATCTAGTGGATGATCACTTGGCGATGGGCGAGAGTCAAGCCATCATGTGTGTCAAGCGCTTTGCAGTTGGCATTGTGCAAGTGTTTGGTTCGGAATACTTGAGAGCTCCCAACGAAGCGGACACGGCTAGGCTTTTGGAGTTCAATGCTGCTCGAGGGTTTCCAGGTATGCTTGGATCAATTGATTGCATGCATTGGAGTTGGAAGAATTGTCCTGCAGCATGGCATGGACAATTTCAGGGCCATAAGAAGGATTCCACCATAATTCTTGAAGCGGTGGCCGATCATGAGACTTGGATTTGGCATGCTTTTTTCGGAATGCCCGGAGCTCTCAATGATATTAATGTTCTTCATCGGTCACCGCTCATGAATAAGATTGCAAAAGGGAAAACTTGTCCGGTGGAGTTTGTAGCAAATGGCCATACATACAACTATGGCTACTATCTTGCGGACGGCATCTACCCAAGGTGGCAAACATTTGTGAAACCGGTTCAGAAACCAGTAGGTAAGAAAATGCTTGACTTTCACAATGCTCAAGCGGCGGCTAGAAAAGATGTGGAGAGAGCATTTGAGATTTTGCAAGCCCAATTTGCTATTGTTAGAGGACCGGCTAGATTTTGGGATCAAGAAATGCTTTGGTACATCATGAACGCATGTGTGATCATGCATAACATGATCATCGAGAATGAGCGCGGGCAAGATTTGGACTATACTCATTATGAGTTAATGGGTGTTCCCGTGCAACCGCGGAGGAGGGCTGAGAGGGTGGCACGCTTTGTTGCATCCTACCATGCCATTCGACGTAATGACACACATGATGAGCTTCAAAAGGATCTTATCGAGGAGTGGTGGACATGGAATGGGCAACATTGAGTTGAATTTGTGTGTTTGTTTCATTTGTTGTGTTGTGTAATGAACTATTTGTTCTATTGTTCCAGAACAACTATTTATTTGTGTTGTAATAAATAATTAAACTATTTATTGTTGATTTATTTCGTGTCTGTTTGATTCGGTTTGTTTGCATGTTTGATGTGAATGTTGTTTGCGCTGGGCGCGCGCGGTGGAATTTTAGCGCCTCTGCTAGAGCTAAAAAATGTACAGCCGCGCCGTTCTAACTATAGCGCTTCTGCTAAAGCAAAACAGACGCTGCGGACGTAAAATCGCAATTCTGACGTCGCAAAAAAAAATTAGCACGCCGACGCCTAACGCTGCTGTTGGAGATGCTCTAAGTACTCGCAACTTGCGGCAATGGATCTCATGCTAGCGTCTAGCCTGTTTGAGCTCTGTAGCTGTAGGCTGATCTGGGAGAGAATTAACGGAGGACGACGGTCGAGTATGTAATACTGTATATGTTATTGAACTCTCCCGCATCCTTCTGGTAGGTAGAGCAGCAAAGTCTTATGAACGTGTACGTACGGATCTACTGTATGTCTCTTTATTCTTTTCCTTTTTTTTTCACTTTGCCGTGAGGAAGACAGTGGATGCATGCATGCACCGAATGATCCATGAATCGGACACACGTCGACGGCACAGCAGACGATCTAGAAAATTCGGACCAAGAAACAGGGCCCGTGGTCGGGTGGATTGTGTGGCGGGAAATGGACCTGATCATCGGCTCAGTCGGAGGTGCTCATAGGTGTATGTGCGGGCGTTTATAAGGTTGAGTGTGTGCATGCATATGAGCGTCTGCACCGTGTTTCCAAAAAAAAATCCGTCGATAGGCATCCATGGGTTAGATGGGATCATGTGTCGCCCGAGTGGCATGGGGAGAAGGATGGGTGTAAAATAACCTTTCCACGTCAACAAACTCTTCCGGCTTGGTAAGTGTGTACGTGCGTTTATAAGGTTGAGTGTGTGCATGCATATGAGCGTCTGCACCGTGTTTCCAAAAAAAATCCGTCGATAGGCATCCATGGGTTAGATGGGATCATGTGTCGCCCGAGTGGCATGGGGAGAAGGATGGGTGTAAAATAACCTTTCCACGTCAACAAACTCTTCCGGCTTGGTAAGTGTGTACGTGCGCCTGACAACACTTCCGGAGAATCATGGACGCGTGCTTACAACACAGAAAATATAGGCTCCTGTTTTCGCGCGAATTTGCGTTAATGGATTCCTTTGAAAATAAGATGGGAAACTGTGTAAACAAAAAAATATGATCGATTATTTATGCCTATGAATCAAATAATCAGTATGCAAGAAATTATACTGGCAGCCTGGGGAAGAGGTATGATAACGCATGCTACACAGTGTGGCTTCCAGGATAACCTAGAATTAAGCATTGCTACAAGAAAAGGAGCTCAAAAACACAAATGAAAATGCTGGCGCGTCACCAATATCACATACTACAGGAAGAAAAAATCTCATAAAGTACAGGTCCAAATGGGTATCAGCCCACAGTCAGTAACATCAAACAACCTGGCCTAATCACCACATTTTTTTTCGAAACGGGCCTAATCACCACATGAGGTTACCTGTTAGCTCTTAAGTTTTGGAAGATACAGCAGTGACTACATAATCAAGATAAATATGCAAGTAGTACACTTGATCAGTTATCAGCAACTCAAACTTATCTAAGATGGAACGAAAAGAATTTGTGAATCAAAGGTTCCTGCGCCAAGTCTCTCAACAAAGGTTGGCAGTACATAGCGGAGTGATAAACTGCAACGTGTGAACTGACAAATGACCTCAGTTTACCAGGATGAAAAGAAATGGGCTTGACAACGAAAGCAGACTTATACGAAAGCAGCCCATGTTACGTTCATTTTCATTTTGATCTGAACTGATGGCACAGATTGTACCAAGGACTAATTTCACCATGCCAGATTAATGAAAAAAATGCAGTAATCACAGGATTCATGGAGAAACTCAGTACCGACTATAGTTAGTTACGATGAATAAACCTAGACTATTTCTCTAATCTTGGTTAATAGAATGTGGCCCATATGTTGTTCAAATGTGGGAGGTACAATCCAACATGATATCAAACATAATCAACATCTACTAGAAAATCCCAGATTGACGAACCATTTGCATCTTTGCATCTTATAGAACCAGCAAGAAAGCCATCTGAATGTTGAACTTCTGAGGAATAAAGTTAAGCTTTTGTAAGCAGCCTTAGTTTCCTGTCATGCTTTATCATCGAACTTACAGTCTCTACGACCAACACTGTCTGCAAAAGAATGACAAAAAATAATTTAAAACAAAGATGCAAAAAGGGCATGCATAACTTTTCGGGCAAGAGAAATACTATATACTACAATCAGTCAACATTCTATTTAACACAAATATTTTAGCTGACATTCCCCCTTTTCAATAAAATGAAACGCAAAGGCTTTTTGCGTTTTCGCGAAAAAAACAATTGCCAAAACTGGAACAATGGAATCATGCTCACAAAGTGATAGGTACCTGTAGACAGGTATAAGCCAAACCAGTCGCAAAGTAGAAATTTGCATTACCAGTACCCTGTAAACATAGCCATGTTAGTAACAGTACGCTACATGTGTAGAGTATGGGAAGGAGGGAGGGAGGGAGAGAGAGACCCTCCAGATCCATAAGTTGTGCATGACAGGGCTAAGGAGAGAGACTCCAATATATCCAAAAAACAAGAAGAAGGTGAACTGCATCTCTGCAAAGATGGAAAGTTAAAGCATTAACGTCATAGAATATTAGACAGTAATTCAAAATAATTGATATGACATTCTAGCTACCTGCTAATTCGTTGGCAAATAGCCCCAAAAGTCCTAGATATAGAGCTGAATCTCCAGCCTTCAAGAATGAATGGATTTAGGAAAAAAACAGAGAGCTTAACATGAAATAGGAATTACTCCAAAACATTAACCTGTGCAGCTGAGGGATTAAGTTCATAAAATGTAAAAATAGCACATAAAACATACTCACCGAGGGATAAGATTTCAACATCGCGACAATTGCTGTGTAAACAAAGGCAAGGAAGCACGGTCGATGCTTTAAACGGATAGCCAACGGCAAGACCATAAAGATAATGTTCATATTAAAGACTATAAGAAAGAAGCTTCTGAAGAAGTCGAAGACTTCAGCAAAGAAATACCTGCAGTAATTCTCAAACGAATGAGACCAGTCAAATTATACTTTGTAATTACACTTTTTACCGACTTACCATAACACACCAATATTTGGTGATAAATCCTTCACTGTAAGGATAAAACCATATGTCCTGCAAATCGACAGCACAAGTTAATACTAGGCATACGGTAACAGATAAAAGCCAGTCAATTACAAACAAAGACGACTTTGAAGAAATGAGGCCCTACAACAAAGATGACATGTAGGCGACAATGCTGATCAGTGTAAGCAAATATCCAATACTGAATTCATGAACAAGAACTGTAAACATTTCTCCCTTTGAGTTTATCTTGAACGGGGTAAGTCTTAACAGAAACTATTACACACTTTCACATGAACATGATGGCTACAAAAGAAAAAAAATGGCCAAGCATCTTACTTTTCAAACATCTCCTGAAGGCCACCCACTTTATTCAGAATAAGGCTGTTCAATAACAGCACATAACATGACCAGATAACCAGCCACAATATGAAGTGGAGTACTGGTTTCCGTGAAAATTGTCCAAAACCTCTTTGGCTAGTATTTTTTCCATTATCTGACATGTCAGTTTTACTGGCACTCAAGCCTTTTTGAAGAAATAATTTAGTTGGAGGAATATCTGGACCATAACCCAATAAAAGAGTGACCTACAAAACTGATAGTTAGAGACCAGCATTGCAGATAAATGGCATGCACGAATGAACGTAGAAACCAAATGGTTGTGGTACATACTGGTATAATGAGAATTGAAGGATAAAGAGAAAGATGTGTTGCCATAACATATCCAAAGGCAGCAAGCGGTGCAAGACCTACAAAATTGTAAGGATATTTTAACTAGCATCAGACTTGAGCAATTCTAGGTTACTCAAAGATCAATATGCTATCTTCCACGAAAATGTTACTGACAGTTTACCAAATAAAAGGCCGTGAAACAAAAGCAAAACAAGAGATAAAACAACTAGTTTTAAGTAATATAAGAGATATTAACTTGCATTAGAAAACAGAGAAGGCAAGCACAGAGAGTTCCACTTACGTGAACAGGCTCCATATATCATTATCACAACCATTAAATTCTCAATGGGTGATGTACATGAACCCACACAGGTAATTATTGTCCAAGGATTCCACAAATATATTAGAGAAGCAGTATCTCCCGCGCTTACATTCACTGCAAGTATCAATAAAAATGATAAGCAGAAGTACAACAAGTAATAACCAATCAATAGATGGAACATCTGATCTAAAGGGAGCAATGTTTTTTTCCAGAGTAGGCAGTACTATATTTTGGGCTTACCGACAAGAAAATTAGCACTATCAGGGAAGCAGAGGAATATACAGCTTAAATTCTATGAGGCAAATCTATAACTTCTTTTATATTCCTTGTAAAGGAAAAATCACAAAAGTGGATTTCCTTCTTTCAGCAAACATCAAAGTTCAGAATGACAACCACTACTTTTATTATTAAAACATCTCTAAGTTTTCACTTCTGCAGCTTGTATGTTACCAGTATACAAAATTCAAAAAATCTTCTATGTTGTGAGGAGCTATGTGTGATAGCTGTAAAACAAGTAGAGTGGTGCCAAACAAAAGGTAAATTTAGCTCTCAAGATTCAATAAAGCACATCTGAAGTGTAAAGTCAACTACCATGACTCACCTGAAGCATTTACTGATTTCGTGAGGTCAAGAGACTTCAAGCTTTTGTTGCGTGCCATTTGGAGTGTGCGCCCAGTTGATCGAATGAGCATAGCAGCTACAAAATCTACAGCCACAAAAACCAAACTGTGTGGTGCATTCATGAGTGTAATATAATTTACATGGCTGACATCAAAATACATAACTCCTGGAAAATATTTAAGTTCACATATTTTCTGTTTGAATGATAACATAGCAAGGAAAAAAGATACGCAAAGCCTGTTGAAACTTCTTTTTCTATGAAAATCAGGTATACATGAACAAGTTGCCAATCTTAGACAAATAGATGCTGGTACATACCAACTTATTTACCTGCAATATATATGGGCATGGTGTCCACCTGACCTGCGACACCATGAAGTGTTAGAATGCTAGCATTTCATACGACGATCTAATCAAATGCATAGGCATATCAACAGTGGTGAAATCGAATAAACAATCCCAGAAGCATAAAAAAGAAGGGACCAAACACCTTTTGCTGGTTAATGGACCAAGAACAGATAGCAGCAAAGGAGAACCATGATACATCGAACCTGAAAGACAGATCATTGATCAGGGTGGATCATCCCTTACAAGTTCATAACACATCAACATTACAAAGCCAAATAAAAATATCACTGCTAAACTATCTTTATGTATAAAATTTGTTGGGACTCCTAGCATTTTCATTGGTCCACCTAGCTGTAGTTCAGCTGTAAGATTTCTGGTTTAGCTAATTAAAGCTGTCTGATCAGGCCTAACAATTGAGAAGTTTTAGACCAAGCATAATTGATTATAAAAAAATCCCAAGCACAAGCAGATGGGCATAAGAAAGTGGGCTGCGAGTGGGCCAACAAGGAGGATTCAAAGGGCATGGGAATGAACTTTGATGGGCTGAAATAAGGAGGCATGGTTGTAATGTCCGGCTGAAAGGCTGCGGCCACCCACTAAAAAAAAAGTAATGTCCGGCTGCTCTCTAAGAAAATATATGGCAGATTACACTTCACCACATCTGTCAATACAATATAAATATGAAATTTGTTCTAAAACGAATAATATCAATATGGAATGGGATATGTGCGCATCGGTCCAGTAAGTACATATTTGTTTCAATTACAAGATGAAACACATTGTTGATTCGGAGAGAAATTTCTGGATAGACAGGTCCCTTGGACCTCCACCACCCTCCTATATATAGCTCTACTGAGGCTTACATCTTCACTCATACACTAGAATAATCTAGATTCTAGTAGGATCCTACTACTATACTAACACAGCCTCCGACACTCCCCTACAATACTCTAGACTCTACTAGAGTACTAAGACTACACAAATCAGACTCCAACAATCCCTTGACACTCACCAAGGGAATGGGTTAACCACCATGGTCATCTTGCTACAACTGCATGACACTTATTACAGCCACTACAAATCTAGCTTACAGACACAAAATGATAGATCAGAGCATTTTCCTCTAGCTCTTGCTCCCTCGGTCGTTCTCCATCGTCATATCTAATTGATGTAGATAATCCGATTAAAACTAATTTATGGATACTGGGTTTTTTATTAGCACTCTATCCTTACATATCTTAGTGATCGTTCAAGCTATGTTTTTCAGCTTTAGCACCTATGATTGGACATGCGTTAACACTTAGACCTACACCTTGGACCGCACAATGGCGCAGAGAGTTGCCCGGTGTAATGTAATTGCAACAAACATCTGGGTCTCTGATGCTAAGTAGGATTCTTATCCTATTTCATCAATTACAAGGAATCAGTAGTTCAGTACTCAAGTTATAACTTCAAATGGTGCTTATCAGTCTTCAGTAGAAACCCAATCAAACATTTTTTAAACTGTTCTGAACTACCTAATAATACCAGCTCGCATCCGACTATCCTGGCCTCAAAAGTTTGTTCGTTCAGATGCAAATGTGAGGTGCTAAAAATTAGCAAAGCGAGCAAGGATGGCAGGTGCGTAACCTACCAGAATAGGGGGACATGGACGCCTGCTTCAGCCAGTAGCCTTCTGCCACTGCAACATACACAGGAGGCAAACGAGAGGTTCAATTACGTCGAAATCACATGAGGAGCTGGGGTCTGGAGGGGAAGGATCGAGAGCGAGGAGGTGCTTACGGCGACGGAGGGACGTGAGGGGAGTGGAGACCTCCGGGCGGGAGGAAAGGTGGAGGTCGCCGCCGAAGAGCACCAGAACGAGGCGGAACCCGACGGCCGCCGCGGCCATCGACCAGTAGTGTCGAATCGCCATCGCCGCCGATGCAACTCCAATCTGAGCAGCCCCCGTCTTCTCGTCAGTGACCGGTAAGTGGGCTGATTTGCTTGCTATTGGCAGACAGGGTAATTTGCTCCCGCGGTCAGGCCCATCGAGCAGCTGCACCAACGCAGCCTAACAGGCACGCCGGCGGATGGGGCAGGAGGACAGGGAGAGGAAGCAGTGGCGGGCCTAGGAGAACGGGGAGAGGAAGCAGCGGCGGATGGACGAGAACGACTGCGGCCTGCAGTGTCGGCGCCGCCGCGCCGGGATTCCGCCGTTGCGCGTGGTTGTCGCTCGTTTAGGCTGCGTGGTTGCCTGATTCAGTTCGAATGAGGCATGGAACTAAATGGGCCTACTAGCTAGTTGGGTCACTTAGAGGGAGGAGGGGTGTGGGCTAAAATGCTGGATACGATGTCTCCTATTCTTCTGTATTTTTTCTTAGATACATTAAATCATACGCGTTTAATTTTACATCAACCATCGTGATCATCCCAAATGTGTTGAGCACCTCAACAAACCCAATGTTTACCGTTTTACCCTCCCACCAAATCACATAATCTATATCTATACCTAATAATAATAAACGTATTAAGGTTTCTTGTGGTACGTCATTAAATTTGTCCTTAAATTGATAGAAATTACCCACCTATACCACCCGTAAGTCAAATAAAACGATTCGTCCGTCCGGCTTCGTGGGTTTCCTACGTCGCGTCGCTAATTTCGTGCCTCACGAGTCATCGATTGATGGGAGTCCGATCCGAATCAGACCAGACTACCTAGCTGGCTCCGGTACATATATCGGGCTGCCCGGCTGTGAGAAGATCGATTAACTACGTGTCGAGCCTGGGTCGAGTTCGGCGGGTCGAGAAACAGGCGTCAACTCACGTCCGGCGGGTCGAGTTCGCGGCGGCGGGTTCTTGCGCCTCTGGCCGAGCGCCACCGCGGTCGATTCACTCGTATCTGGCCATGCCGGACTTCCTCCATGACGTCAAGGCGCGCCGCGCGTGTGGAGACGAGACTGGTGGCCACGGCCTGCCTGCGTCGCCGTTCCGGTGCCGGCGGTTTGCCACTGCCGCCGTCGCTCATGGGTGTCCCGTCGTTGCGCCACAAGCCGGTTGAGGACGCCGTTGCCGGTCCAGCCAGGCGATACCAAGGTAGCCGCTGCACCATTGCTCGTTCTGTCCCTACGGCCCCGGCTTCTCGCTCCTATGTCCTCTGTCCAGCGGCGGGAAGTTGAATCAGAGCTACCTCGGCTAGGGTTCTCATGCTCTGCATCCTCCTCTGTCCCACTCTCGTCCTCCTCCTGCTTATTGGAGCAATGATGGGATCGATCTTGGCATGGGCAGCCGACTTAGTCGGCGCCGCCCGCCGGGAACTGTGGTGACTGGGACAGCGAAGAAGAGGCCACTATTGTAGTGCGCAGTGGAGCCGGCGTCGACCTGCATCATCGGGTGAGCCAATGGCGCCGACTTGCAGCTCGTGGACGCAGCTCTAGCTCCGCTGGACACATGTAAAATTCCTTTTTCTCTGATCTGATGCGAGAGTGAACATATTATTTAATAATGCTGGTTGGCTGGTTGCAAATTGATCTTCTAATGTGTTTATCTATTTAGCCAAGCTTCTGCTGTTAGAATGAGTTGTTACTGTATTGGTAAATTGCGATGTTTAATAAAGCAACATAGATGAATCTGTCTTTATCTTTGGGCTTCGCTCTCCTTCTCCATGCAGCGATATGTCATCTTCTTTGCAGCGATAGATAAGTTGTTTCCCTTCTCATATTCTAATTGTACAGGTTGAAAGAAAAGTGCATCTACTGACTACTTTAGATTTTATAGTAAAATGTGCAAACCTTTTGCTTCATATAACGTTCGTTTTGGAATCCTTCAAATTGTGTAGTATTTTACCTTCTGGATCCATAGGTATACCAACTATTTTCAAGGATACAACTTGGGAGATCGCTATACCATTATTATGTGATCATGTCTTTGCATCTTCAGTCATGGTTTATTTGTGGCTACAGAGGCACATACGCACAAGCAGTTGTACAGCGGCCATCCAATTCCATCTGAAGAAAGAACAAGCAACGGAAAGTACAACAGTACATCGTACTAACTGTTTAATTCTTCCTTGCTAGCCTGCTTGTGGCAGCGTGCGGCGTCATTACTGGTCGTGGTGGCGAGCGCCATGCCGGTACGGGGCTCTGAGCATGAAACGGTGAAACTTTTCCAGCTTCTCTTTTACTCCGTGGGTTATATATGATATAGAATTCACTATTCAGAGTAAAATTTGCAAACTGCAGTCAAGTCTGTCTATGGCAATTTCCTTAGCCTACGAAAGAGAAGCCACCGATAGTATAGCTTATGCAAGGCGTAAAGCATGGAATTTCTTTATCAGTTTCTAAACCTTTCGTCTATTCTCCAAGCTTTGTCACGTGGGCTAAGCCAGATGACGGCCAATTAATTATGTTTTGGAGATTTCAGGTATTTTAGTACCATAGTTTTCTTCTGATATGATCACCACGTTCTTTACATATTTTTTCCTTTTTAACTGAAGTTCTTTTACATAATCAAGAAGTGTCCAGATCATCTCGTGTAGGTGCGCAAGATAATATGTTTTCTTTGGTATTGCTTGAATGCAAATATTATACTCACACTATTGGAAAATATAAAAAGGTGCAGATGAATTGCGAGCGAGTGGGAGAGGGAGGAAAAAGTACTTCCTTCTTCTTTTTTCATCCATGGCGGTCTCCCCCAACACCACGTTGACGTCGGTCGAATTTGATGGGAATTCGTCGGTGAAGGGCTCACGTCGCCGGTTATAGAGCAGATGTTCAAATGATCCGCTCGACTCCTCTCCGAAGTGATTTATTAGCCTCCCTCTGGTTTCTCTACTTCCTAATCCTGTGGGAGGCGAAGGCTTGACGGTGCACGTGTGCCGGGTGGCCCGACTGTAGCGGCAGGCAAAGGAGGCAGCGGCGGTGCACCTACGCATTGAACCTAGTTGGTTTCGCGATATGTCGCGAATATACCAGCGAGAACATACTTTATGGTTCTCCACAATGCTAATTTTATTCTCCCGTTGCAACGCACGGGCACGTTTCCTAGTACTACTAAATTGTCACCGTGTCACCGTACTGGTTCCTTCTTTTATTTCTCTTCTGGACGGAACGTCCGTCGTCCCACACCCCGTCCCGCAATTCCGCAGAGTCACGGCGAGGAGGAGGAGCCGCACGGTACGGCCGCATCTTGTGCAGGGAGGCCATCCAGCAGGGACATGAAGCGGAGGGGCCGCGTCGATGCGCTGTCGCCGGCTCGGCTGGTGATGACGGAGGAGCAGTAGTGTGAAGAACGGCAGGTACTTCCCGCGACGCGGCCGGCGGGGCAGGCGACGCCCGCCCAGGCGGCGCAGGGGTCTGCCATGTCGGGCCAGTCCCCCGCGCGCACGCCCAGGGACGTGCGGATCCCGTGGAGCGCGTCGAGGTCATGCGGCCGGAGCGGCTACCCCTGGCCCTGTTGGGCGAGCGCCGCGGACGAGAGCAGCAGCAGGCGGAGGAGGACGGCGAGGCCGCGGCGCGGGAGCATGGGGAAGGAGGTGGTAGGATTGGAGCGGAGTGGGTGTGTGTGAGGTAGCGGTAGCGGAAGCGGAAGCTACGGGGTGGTGGGGTGGTCTGTGTCATGGCGCGCCCATGACGGAGGAGGGGCGCGCAAGGTGTTCGGTATTTTGGGTGGCCGATTTCCTCGCCGGTCAGCGTCTGGAAAAGCAACCAAGTTGACCACGGGGAGCACGGGGAGACGCGAGTGCACGTCCGCGTCGTGACCTCCTGGAGCCCCGCGTCCGCTCGAGGCATGGAGCAGCGCGTGCTGGTGGCGAGTAGGAGGCACGCCGGCCAGGTCCGTCGCTGCCCCGCGGTCTGCAGCCACGTCCTCGACCACCTGGACCATCTGGAGCCCCGCGTTTGCGTCGTGACCTCCTGGAGCCCCGCGTTAACATGCAGGTTTGCTGCTAGCTGATTTTGATCTGTGGTGTGTTGCTAGCTTAATGTCCTGCGCACGCACAGCAGATTTGTACTACCAGCTGAGTGCGGATATGTGTGCATTTGATGAAGGATAGTCTTTTTGACTATGCATTTTCATGGAACTTATAAGTTGTTTATCCTATCAACCAAGATGTTTAGACACCTAATTATATTAAACGCGTATGATTCATGATCCGCCTTTTTTTTCTCATTATGCAATCATGCAAGTATTGGAGGTAATTCGTTAATGCTTCAGGTCAGTTAAATGTTGCTTCACTTTCGATTTTAAAAGATTGGAGGGTGGATGGAGGAATCTACGTGCACGTCTTAAAAGATTGGAGGGGATTAATCTAGGGCATTGATGCCCGGTAAATGTCTAACTTGCTTGGTGCTTTTGAGGAGTAGACTCCTTATCTTGTGGTGTTTACTGTTGCAATTTGACTAAGATAAAACTTTGTTGTCATGGGATACAGAACTATTTCTTCTGTCATACTGCATCTTTCCGCACATGTTGAAATTGACGAAGCACAAAAGTTGAACTACAGTACAGTTTGAGGAAGAGTTGTATAATAAAAAATTGACAGTTGTTCAGTTAATGAAAATGATAATTGTTTGATTGATTAAAAAGGAGTCTCCTTTGGCTTTTTAACAGGTTATTTTTCGTCAAAGAACTGCCTAGCTGGGAAGTATTTTTTAGAAGTTTACTCCATGCAGGATATATTCTACATGCATCGATCCTGGTTTGGATTCATTGCACAGCCTGAACAAGTATATCCGTATAAATAATGAGCTTTACTCCATGAACATCAATTTTGGAATACCAAAACAAATATCCACAGAAGCAGCATAAACCATTATTTGATTGTAGTATTATTTTGTTTAATCACTTAAGGTTTACTTCATTGTCAGCTCATAGTCAGAAATCTCGAGGTGATGAAATCCATCTATACTCCCAGCTGAGTAATAACAAGGGTCCCAAACGGTGGAAATACTTCAGATGCTAATCACACCATATATGCTAACAGTTACTATTTTCAAGGAGAATGCTATTAGTGCCTGCACAAAGAGACGGATTTTGAAGGCCTTGTACTGAAAGTCTTGCAGGACTTCTCATGTTGTTCTAGGTGGTGGATCCACCCGCATTGTAGGATGCCTTCGCCCTCGACCTTGTGGATTGATCTTCACACAATGTTCTGGAGTCAAATTGTGGAATGCATGCCAATGTCATTATTGCAAGATTTTCTATCTAAAAGTTGAAGAGGGATGCTATACAACTTTATCACTGATCAACTCACCTAGCTATGCAATTCGGAGGCGGGCAACACTTATTTTTCATAGAGACTGATTTATCATGTTCTTGATGATTAGGTTTAAAATAAATTTCTTTTGTGATATACACATCTCGGTGAAGTAGCATAAAAAAAATAGGAGATGTGGTACACAATAGGAACAAATGACTATATTGATCAAAATAGAGAGTGTTTTAACTAGGCACACAATAGGAACAAATGAAAATAATGATCAAAATCGACGATCATCCCTTCTATGTAAAAACATTTTGAAATAATGTTAATTTTGCTTACCTATTATTTGTACACATGAATATTTTTGAAAAAGTGGGCTAAGTTTTATCAATTTGAGCTCTTCGATCATGGTCCCTTGTTCATCTTCGCCATTGGTAGACTCTGAGGCGAAACAACGAAAGGATTACCTTGCGACATTTAAAGCGTGGTGCAGCGGGATCACGGCTCGGCCCCTGGCTGCGGCGCGTGGGTTGGGATTGAGGCGGTTGGCCGGTGAGAGCTGGGCTATCAACAATCTCGAAAAACAACAAACACCCTCTTTCTATATCACCATTGCTAACTGGAATGAGATAGTGGAGAACTTCACGGGAGATATTTGGTCCGATTTCAATTTTGTATCATGAAACAGATTTAATTGGCTTGGTAAAATAATTCAATGAAACAAATATAGATTCAAAGACGTGTTTACATTACAATAAATTATGAGACGTGCGTTGCACGTGCACGGCCACTAGTACTAGCTAAATGCCCGTGCGTTGCAACGGGATAGTACAGATATTTGGAAGAATCCATTAAATAGTTGTTATATTTTATGAACATATATTATATTTAGAGTGACTTTCATGGAACTTAATTTAAATCATATATATCATGGTAAGTGCTTCGTACTCCTTTTCAGTTTTCTCCGTTGGTCAATGTCATCTTCTTCCTTTCTGGTAACTTCGCATAGAATAACCATAAAGAAAAGGGGCATAAATTTCAGTCATACTTTTTAAATTCAATCCACCCTATCACCGTGCCAACGCTGTCACCATGGCCTCGCTGGTTCCAAACTGCCGTCTTTTGACATTGTCTCCACCACCGTTCATGCCTTCACAACAATCGGTAGACGACAGTTCCACCATGCTATCCATCATTCATCCTAGCGACCTAGCACTCTCCTTCAGTCTGTCACCAACGACATGTCATCCCTCTAACACCGCGAGTGACATGATAATCTTTGGCATCGACGTACCCCTGCCACCACACCTAAGTTTCTTCCTCGTATCCATCATTGATTCCGCTTCCGTGTCGAGCTCCGTCTTCAACTCGTCCTAGGTGGCGGAGTTTTCAAGGCAGGGTTGGACTTCTCTTTTCATCTCTCTCATTCGGTCAAAAACAAGGAACTGCAACAAATGGCTACTTATACCCCATACCCCCAAACCAACACAGGTGGGTAGGTAGAGAATACCTAGGGGCGTGAGACAACTCTCTCTAAGGAACTCTGCTAGCCTAGGTATCCATCGCAAGCATTTCTTGTTTTGAACCTCGCCATTAACGTTAAGGCTATGTCATCTTAAGGTGTTACTAAATGGAAGGATCTTATACAATATTACACATCTTGGCGCGAAACCAGTGATATATGAAATAGAAAATCCATACAGACATATCATATATTGACTTACGAGAGTATGATCATTATATTTTTCTTTACATGTTTCAAATATAACATGTCAATATAATTAAAAAGTTATATATGACTTAACAATATAAATACAAGCAACTATGGTGTAAATGGACACACCAGCTTAGAAGTTCTACTGACATTTTTAATGGCTAGGAAGAAGCAACCAAGTAATATGTACTCCTAATGTGAATATTTTTTTGAGAAGAAATGGCCTGCCAATTATTATCACAGGCAAATAATAGGGGCACCCGAAGCTTATCACAAACAACATGATTGGCCTAGAACTGAGCACTGCTGCACTCGTGGATTATCACAAACAGTCATGCACTTGTTTGAATCAGATAATCACAAACAGTCAAGTGAGCACTGCTGCACTGGTGGATTATCACAAACTGCTGCACTCCTTTAATAGTAAAGATAATCAACAACAACATGCCCAACCCTGGCTTATTTCAACGGGAAGAAATAAATATCCATGTGCTAAATAAGTCTAAGCCCAGTCTCCTTACATCTGGCGGCTCGTGAAAATTAGAGAGCATTCATTAATAATGTGATATATAATCATCAATTAGAAGATTTCTCCTAAGTGGTGTGCAATAGTTGCAGTACAATCATCAATTAACAGAAATCTCCATTCAAACAACTGAAACATTTCTAAGTGATCCCCACTTAACTTCTAATTATGTCGTAAATCATTGTCTAGTTGTTGACTCACAGAATTCATGCACCTTCGTATCAACCTCCTCTTTCAGCAAGACAAAAATGAATACATCATCAGCATGAAAAATAGTTTGAATGCTCCAGTCGTTCAGAAATTAAGCAATTTTTAGATGAAAAACAAATCTAGTCACCGCTGAAGGGAAGCCACAGGCCGGTAGTGGCCAACACAGGAGAGCAACATTACAAAAGCAAGAAAATGTACCTCTCCTACTATGGCATCTGCTGAAGCTTCAGATTTTAGAAAATAGGGGGTTTCCCGTTCCATTTCAAAAGATTCAGATTTTGCATTGAAGTTGAGCAAGAAAGTAATTTGCACAAGATAAATTCACAAGTAGTGGTCATTGCTATTGAAATTGTTGCTTAACTATGTGGAATAAAATGAAAATGAAGATAAATACTTATGCACAAATTATAAAGCGAGGAAGCGAATCGGCCCCAAGGAAAACGGAAGACTACCCTTTTGAATCACATTGTAACTTTAAGTAGTGAGTGATGAGCGAAGAGCTAAACCCACTAAATCTTTACTGAATCCTCCCAAAATGCAGCTAGAAATGCTAACTCTTACTTTAGCAAGACTAAATTCACACTCGTAAATTTTCTCTTTACATCGAACATGCCACTTAAATTTTGTCTTATAAGTTGTAGATGGCCCGCACGGACACACAAGATAAATTCAAGACAAACATGATGTCTAACAGATCAAGCAGGTCGAGCCTATTGTAAACTTGCTCCCGCTAAGTACATAGTGAAAGGACACTTCTTAATCCCTTGTTTTGTGTGTTAGGCAACAACACTAGTGATGATTTAACATGTAAATCAAGTGATGCAGGTTTTAGGTGATTAAAACATCTTTGCATCTAATCCAAAAAGGTAGTTGAAAAGAGCTTGATTTGTTGCTGAAGAAAGGGTATCGGATTTTCCGAGTCTTTGATCCGGATTATCCGATCATCAAGAACTGTTGGAATTTCGCTAAGGAGTAGAAGAAAACTCGTACTAATGTTTATCGGATTATCCGGGTTTGGTTGATTCGGATTATCCGATAGTCAAGGATTGCTGGAATTTCGCTAAGGAGTAGAAGAAAACTCGTACTGATGTTTATCGGATTATCCGGGTCTGGTTGATTCGGATTATCCGATAGTCAAGGACTGCTGGAATTTCGCTAAGGACTACAAGCAACCTCGTACTGATGCTTATCGGATTATCCTATTATGGTTGACTCGGATTATCCGATCGTGAAGGATTGCTCGAATTCTGCTAAGGACTACAAGACACCCGTGTACTGAAGTTTTCCGGAATATCCGGTTCTGACTGGTTCGGATTATCCGGTGGTGTCGGATAATCCGATACTCATTTGAATCGGATTATCCGACTCACCTGTCTGCAACGGCTAGAAATTGTGGAGCACTATATAAGGACCTTCTCCTACCTTGAGAAGGGTACCACGACCAGAAATATCTTGCCCACCATTTTGAAAGCTTGAAACTCCTAGATCTCTCTCCCTACCCACTCAAACACCTTGTCTTTCTAGGACTTGGGAGAGTTTAGCTAGATCTACACTTCCACCAAAGCGATTTGATTTCCATATCCATTCCTTGTGAGGAACTTGTTACTCTTGGGTTCATTGGAACCCTAGAGGTCGTTGGTCGTTCTTGTGGCTTTGGAAGCCGCGGGGACTAGCCGGGAGCTTCCAATTAAGTTGTGGAGTCGTGCCCCGGCCTTGTAATTCTTGTGGCTTTGGGAGCCGTGGGAATTTGGTGAGAGCCTCCAATTCGGTTGTGGAGTGTGCCTCATCCTTGTAAAGGTTTGTTGCCGACCTCGAGGGCATCATATAGTGACTCGTGGAACTCCTCATTGGAGGATAACACGAGGGAGATACGGTGTGCCATATCAAGGCTATTCGGGGCTCACTTGTGACCCCGCACCGCTCCAACGAAGACATAGCTTCCATTGGGAAGTGAACTTCGAGAATCATCTCCGCGTCACCGTGTGGTTTTCTCTTATCCTTCCTTTACTTGTATTGCTAGCTTAACTTGTTTAGTATATCTTGCTAGCTTGTTTATTGCTCATCATATAGGCTCGTTCACCTAGTTGCATATCTAGAGAACTTATATTTGAGCAATTCCCTAACTTGATTAAAAGAAAAAGAAAATTTGTAGTTGCCTATTCACCCCCCCCCCCCCTCTAGACAACCTACTCGATCCTTTCAATTGGTATCAGAGCAAGGTCTCTTTATCAAGGGCTTAACAGCCTAAAGAGGAGGATGTCTAGCTCGGAGGAGTTAAAACTTGCTAAGGAACAACAAGTGAAAAATGATCAAGAAAAACTTGAGAAAGAACTAAGTGAAGCGGGGATAACCCTACCCGAGGATGATGCCCCGGTCACCATGAAAGCCATGATTGAACTCTTTGGGTTCATGAAAGCCAAAATGGTGGACGATGTATATACTCGGGTCATTAATAATCAAAATGCCTCCTCATCAACCAATCCCACTATCGTTGTGGACTTGGTTGATAAGGATAACCCAGAGAAACTTAAAATTCCTGAGAAGCCCCCTCTTAACTTTGCTCCACCTACTTCATATCTCACTCAAGTTCCACCCACCCAACCTCATATAACCAACCTAAGTAGGCCACCTCCTAAGCTTGATCATACTCGTTTTGTCACTTGGAAGAAATCTATGGAGTCTTATTTTCGCAGCTCATCGGTGCATCTTTGGGGGGGTGGTACAACAAGGTTTCAACCCTGTTGATCCCACAAACTTGACAAAGCAAGAAGAGATTGATGAACAACTTGATGCAAACGCCAAATACATCCTTGAGAGTGCCATGACCGCCAATGATGAAGATCAAGTGTGAAATCTCAAAACCACCAAGCAGGCTTGGGATTTTCTCTCAGCGATATATGAAGGAAATGAGGGCATTCAACGCTCCAACGAAGCCATCCTTCACCATCAAGTGGACAACTTCATCATGCTAGAAGAAGAGACACCAACTGATCTCTTCCGAAGACTCACCAAGCTTGTTGTGACATGTAGGGAAAATGGAAAGAATGATATGGATGATGAATGGGTCAAAGCCAAGTTCCTCAAGGCTATTGTTCCATACAATGATAATATGGTGATGAATCTCCATACGAGAGCGGATTACAAAACAATGACTCCCAATGACATATTGGCACTATTCGTCACCTATGATACCTTGAAGGCCACTTCCAAGGCTTCCATCAACCAAATCCGTGGCACGAAGAATCTTGCCTTGAAGGCCTATGTCGGAGAACATCCAAGATATGAAGAAGACACGTTTGTTGATCATGAAGAAGATTTTGAGGGTGAGCTCAATGAGTTCCTTGCTCTTGCCGCCACCAAGTATTGGAACAAGAAGAATCTCAAGAGCAACCCCTCCCCACCAATGAAAAGAATGTGCTTCAATTGTGGAAAGGACAATCACCTTGTGAGGGATTGCCCTTATGAGAGAAGGGAGGATCATGGTGGCCAACTCATTCTAAAGAAGAACAAATACCACCCCAAGCCTAACTTCATGAAGAGATCACCTCAAAAGGCTCTTGTGGCATCCTCACAAGAGGAGTATGAGTCCGGTGGCGAGGAGGATACTAACTCAAGTGAAGAAGTAGGAATGGCGGCTCTTGCAATGGGCTCGCTCCCTCCTTCATTGGCACCCCTCTTCTCTGCCCCGAACGACGACAAGATCTCCAAGCCTATGTGCCTTATGGCCAAGGAAACAAAGGTGATTTCCCCACCTAAAAGTATTATCTCCTCTAACCTATCTCTATTGGATTGTGTTGAGGATGTAGGGGAAAATGAGGATGAGGACAAGATTGCCCTCTTTGTGAACAAACTCCAAGGTGCAACCAAGAAAATGGTTGAGGCCCTCTTGTATCAATATGGAGAAGCCAAGAACCTCATTGAGGAAAAGGAGTTTAGGATTTGTGAGCTCGAAGGGCATGCATGTGATCATGCTGATAAAATTGGTGAGCTAGAGGATCAACTAGTTGAGGAACGATTGTTCCGGGAGCAACTTGAGGAGACACAAGCCAAGGACCTATCCAAGGCAAAAGAAACCCGTGAAACCTCTATTCAAGTTGCTAATGATCTAAAAGTTAAAAATGATGAGCTTGTAGAGAGTCATAACAAACTCTTTGAGAGTTTTGAGCAACTTAGGGAAACCCACAAGGTGACCTCAAGTGAGCTCACCAAGCTCAAGGAGTCATATGCTAAATTACAAGCTCAATACATCTATGCTAGTTTCACCACATCTCATAATGATAAAGATGCAAATGCTTGTTGTAACATCCCGAAAATTTGGAAAATTTCAAAATTTTAAACCATGTATGCATTCATCATCTTATCATCATCATTGCATTTATTTTAAAATTTTATAAAATTTTAAACTCAAGACTATAGTATCTATTTAAAATATTTACGAAAGCGTATTTATGAACCCACACAAAACTTCCAATTTATAAAATTATTTTTGAGTCCTAAGGACTACCAATTGGTTCTACTCTAAGCAAGATTCCAAAACATATTTTTAATTATTTTTCTGAAAAGGTTTGATTCAAATTGGATTTCTTTTAGAAATCAAAGTTTTAAAAACAGAAATTGAAAAGAACAAAAAAAAAAGTTAGCCGGGCCAGCCAAGCCGGCCCAGCGCTACCTACCGCGCGCGCCGCACGTAGAGGCCTAGCCCAGCCCGCTCCCCATCCCTCTCTCGCCGACCGATGGGACCCACCTGTCATCCCCCTCACCATCAACCTCCGCCCGCAACCGCCGGCGCCACGATCCGCACCACCTCGCCCACGCTCCCCACTCGCCCGGAGCCGCAACGGCACCCTCGCGGACGCCTTTAAAACCCTGTGCCCCTCCTCTCCACTTTCCCCAGCAAGCGCGCACCACCCACGCCGCCAGGCCGTTGCCGTGAAGCCGCCTCTGTCGCCGCCCTCGCCAGACGATTCCGGTGAGCACCGCCCTCCCCACGCCCTCGAGCCCCTCCCCTCGACCTCGCCGTCCTCCAGCGCACCTCCCTGACGCATTCGCGTGACCGCAGGACCACGGAGACGTCGAGTCCGTCCTCGACACGACGCCACCGTCCGCCTCCTCGACTCCGGCGAGGGATTGCCGTCGCGCCGGAGCACCCCCGCTGCCCTAGACCACGCGGTCGACCTCGACTCGACCTCCTCCGTCCCAAGGTGAGCATCCCGCACCCCGTACCCCTCTTCCCCGTCGCGCTCGTGCACGCCGGCAATGGCGCCGCCGTCGCCGGAGCACTGCCGGAGCCGCGCCGGCGCAACGCGCCACTCGGTTTAGGTCAGTAGGATCTTGACCGTCCGATCGCGATCGGACGGATCACGTTAGATCACTCGCCGAACCGGTACGGGCCAATCACGTTGCGCCACGTCGCCGTGTTTATTTTTAATCCGTCTGAAAATTTATAAATAAAACAGAAAACAATTCAAACTTCAAAAATTCATAACTTCCAAACCATAAGTCCAAATTTAACAAACTTTATACCGTTGGAAAGCTATGAACTTGTAGTTTAATTTAGAAACATTAGTTTTCCATTTTGCATCTATTAAAATTGATCAAATTACAGAGGGACATTTCGGCCATTTAATTCAAAACTTGAGTTTTAAAAATTATTTTGAAATGAATCCTTTTTATAAATGTCAAAAATTAACTCCTCTGTCCAGAGAGCCTAACACGCTATTTTATCTATTAATAAAAGCTCAAAGGTATCAAATTTACTTGTAAAACCCTCTAGTGTTCAAAAATGCTTTTAAATAGTAACAACGCATTAAAATTGCTCATGTCATCATGCATCTTGTAGCAACCAGAGAACTAATGAAGTGGCTTCCATTTGACAATGTTGTTTGCATTCATACATGCATACCATATTTCCTTGTTTGTGCATATGTGTTGGATGGTGCTTGATTGTGAATTATCCGTTATTTTAGATTGTACGGAGTGCTTTGCGCGTTGTGAAGAGTGTGACTACAACTCTTCAGTTGGCCAAGGCAAGTGACACCATAGATGTCCTACTACTTTTACTACTATGCACTTAGTGTTTTCAGTAGTATGCATGATAGACTTGTTGCTGAATACTATATTATGCTATGCTCCTATTAGTGTGTAGCCATCCCCCACCCAGAGCTTTGTAGTATGAAACTTAGTATTTAAGATGCTTAGTCATGCTATGGAAAATGTTTTGATTAGTTCAATAGTGATGAAAATTAATAACTAATCAATGAACTACATGGGTGCTGGTTGGAGGACCATGGTGGGTGACTACTCAGGGGGTCCATGTCTATGGTTCATGTCTATGGTAATTTGCCCTTGGTGGAAGTGTACACTTGTGGAAAGTCACCCAGGCTTAAAGAGATTGTAGACTCTCCTTGTTCAGTAGCTTCTAGTGCAGCCACATGTCATATGGGCTCTGTCTTGATCAATTAGGTTGTGAGACCCTGGTTCTGTCGTGACCAGCAGATGTAGGGGATGATAGGTTGGAGTGGGTCCGACGTTGACTCCGGGGAATTACTTCTGAAAGATCTCGTCTCGGTCTTCTCTTTCCATTGCATAATTGGTTGCAATGGAGGATGGAATGATTGGGTCTTGTGGTGAAAGTGCACACCCTCTCGAGAGTTAAAACTAAGTATACTTAGCCGTGTCCCCGGTTATGGACAATTTTGAGCAACTAGACTGGGAAGCTGTTGAAGATCTCCTCATCCCAATTTCTTAATTAAAACTTGATGGGTGAACAAGGGATGGGAGCTCACTGATGTCTATCAGTGGTGCTTGCCATGAGTAGTTGTCAAAGGTGTTCACTGATGTCTATCAGTGGTACTCTTTGTCTATGATGAAAATTGTTTTACAAATGATAGGATAAAACTGGCTTTATGCAAATCAGCCTCAAAACTCCACTTAGCCAAATATTCATGTAGAATATAGGTTGCCATTATATCCACATAAGTGTCATCTTGCCATCACAATTCAATTGTGCTGACCCATATAGTTGGGCTGTAACTCACCGTTGCAGGTCCGTCAGACGATGAGTGAGGTTGCGACAGGGTTTCGAGTCTACAACCAACATGCTTGCCTGTGGCACATGAAGATGATGGGCTCACTGTATCATTTGCTTTCCGCTGTGTGTTTACTTTGGTTTGAGCTAGCCTTCGGCTATGCACCTTGTATCGAATCTTTTAAATTCTGGATCATCGTGTAATATACTTTGATACAATGTTATGGTATTGCATCTCAAACTGTGTGTGCTAGCAAGTCGATCCAGGGACTAGCACGTTACACGGGGAATCCCAACCTTTGTTAAAAGGTGGGGGTTCTACAGATGGTATCAGAGCACTGTGTTGCCTGTAGATTCGTGACCCTAGGTTTGGATAGAAATAGGATTGGCCATAGGATTGAAAACCTATTTTTATTCAGTTTACTAAAAATGTATATACCACTCATTTTATCTTTCTTGAACTCTCATCTAGAATCTAACTTCTGAAAGCAATTGTCTTTGTTCTAGATGACCAGCCTCATAGAATCCATCAAGAAAGGACCAGTGATGACCATGACTCTCCATTGCGAGACTGATTTCCCAAGGGTACTAAAGGATAACATGAAGAGCTTGGGTTATGAAGGTGAGGCAGTGTACAAGGGTTTCCCTTTTGTGGGCGAAGGTCAGGAGTACTGGTGGGTGCAACTCCACATATACAAGAGCAAAGGCGATGACCACAAGACCGAAGGATGCTGCATGTACACCAATCCCATAGTCCGAACTTCCTTCTTTGATTCAGCAAGGAGTGCAGCCTGGGAAGCTATCGAGTGTCTCGGAAAAAGACTACGGTTTAGGCTTCACAACACCCAGAAGTACCTCGATGAACTCAAGGAGATAGGAGAGGAAATCGACGCACAGAAACAAGAGATGGATTTGGAGAAGGATGCTCTCATCGAAGACAAAATGAAACTTGATATTGACAACATGAAGTTGGAAGCCAAGATTGAACACCAGGAGGCACAAATTCTCGAACTGCAAGCCCAGTGTACCCATCTTCTTGAGAAGGAGAATGAGAGTACTAATGCCTTGAAGACCACTGTGAACCAGTTGAAGACTGACATAGTGAATATGGCTTTGGAACTCTGCGATCAGGAAGACCTGATTCGTTCTAAGGATGCCCAGATTGCATCCATGAAGTGAAGAGAATTGAAGTAAGGAGAATCAATCGAGTGTGCCAAGGAAGAACAAGTTGGCAAGGAAGTGTATCACCCTGGTTACCTTAGATTGGACCCCAAATTAGTTTTATTCGAAACAACGTTGTGTTAGTGTATTGATCATACCAACCTATGTGGTATGGCGATACTAGTTTGCTTGTTAGTATGTTGAACCATATTGTTGTGACAATTGCTTGATTTAAGAGTGTTTACCTTGCATCTATTCAGTTTTGCTTTTCCTTCTCATAACACTCATCTCCTTGCTATTCTTTTAAAATATTTTGTAGATGACTAGTTTCACCGACTCTTTTGATAAAGGACCTACGAGGACCATGACGCTAGGGAGTGACACTGATTTTCCCATGGCCCTAAAGAACATCATGAGGAGCCTAGACCTCGAGGGAGAAGTCGTCTACAAGGGATACCCCTACAAGAAGGCAGGGCAAGAGGTATGGATGGTGCAAGCCCACCTATACAAAAGCAAGGAGGATGACTCGAAGGGAAAAGGATACCATATCTTCTCCGCTACAGGACACTATCCCAGTTTCTTCGACTCTTGCAAGAGCGCAGCATGGAACGCGATCGGTATTCTAGGAATAGTCCTAAATGCGAGACTCCGTTTAACTCAAGACCGCCTGAAGGAAGTGGAAGGAGAATTAGAAGCCATTAAGAAGCGTAAGACTGGCAGTACAAAGAAGTACCTTGCTCAATTCAAGAAAGCTGCACCTTAGAAGGTGTTATCGAGATTAGGTTGACCACCATTTATCGTTTAGTATTTGTTACGCTTCGAGTATTGACCATACCAACCCCTGTGGTATGGCGATGTCGATACGTTTATTTTTCCAAACCACCTTAGTTGTTTAAATCGAATTTATCAAAGGATTGTTTTTTAAGGAAAAGATCGTTTGATTGTGTTGCTTGCTAGATGTTGTTTGTTGAGATGAGTTGCCTTGATCTGCTGGTGGGTAGGAATATTCTCTTTAGACCTCTCTATCTTAAATTCTCATCTATACTAAAACCACAGATGCCTCCCCGTCGTGACAACAACAATAACAACGAGGAAAACAATGGACTGCAGCAAGCAATGGCGCAGCTCATGAAAGTGATGACAATGTTCATAGCAAACAACAACAACAACAACAACAACAACAACCCACCACCACCCCCTCAGATGGACATGCTCACCCGATTTCTGAGACTGAGGCCAGCGACTTTCACTAGTGCCTCGGAGCCCGTAGTAGCTGATGACTGGCTACGCTCGGTGAATAAGAATCTGGTAACCATTGGATGCACTGATGAAGAGAAGGTCAGGTTTGCAGCGCATCTTCTAGAAGGACCTGCAGCCAGCTGGTGGGACAACTATCAGATCACTCACCCAATTGAGGAGGTCACTTGGGAGTCATTTCAGGAAGGTTTCCGCACTGCACACATATCCACTGGTGTGATGAGCTTGAAGAAGAGAGAATTCCGCAACCTGCGTCAGAGTAACCACACAGTTGCAGAATACATAGAAGAATTCAACAATCTGGCACGCTATGCTCCAGATGACGTTGACACAGATGCCAAGAGAAGGGAGAAATTCTTGGATGGTCTGAACGATGAGTTGGCCATTCAACTGTCAGTTGTCTACACACCCAATTACCAGTCACTACTTGACAATGCCACTATCTTGGAGAGCAAACAAAGGCAGGCTGAAACCCGGAAAAGGAAGCACAGCTTTGAGAAGTACAACTCTGGACCACCTCAGAAAATGCGTAGTTTCCATGATGGCAGTAGTAACTCAGGATTTCACAAGCATGATAGCAATGGACATCAACGGGTGGCAATGGACATCAACATGGAGGAAATGGCCATCACAACCATAGCCATCACCATAATGGAGGATATAGAGTCGACAACCACAACGGGAGAATAACCACAATGGACAACATCGCCACAACCCTTCAGAGAAAAAGGATAACAGCCAGGTGCAATGCTACTCATGTAAGAAGATGGGACACTACTCCAACGAATGCCCAGAGAAGAAGGCAGATCAAGTTAAGCCAAACCCATTCAAGAAAGTACATGTGAATTATGTCAATGCGGAGGAAGTATACAATGGGCATGAAGATATGAACAGTAAGTCCAAGATCAATTAATTGTTCAAGCACTCATTCATTTGAAAATGCCAGTACATACTTATGTGTGAAACAATGATGATGAAGCATAAACCACTAAAGTTATAGCTGACCCACTTGAGTTAGCTTGACAAGGGAAAGAAGAGAGTTAGACTGCCCACAAAAGTTTCTTTTAAGGGTGGTAGCCACCGAGATACCCTGAACATATCCCTTTTGCTAGCCTTTGCGAATCCCGGGGACGAGATTCCTTTTAAGGGTGGTAGTCTGTAACATCCCGAAAATTTGGAAAATTTGAAAATTTTAAAACCATGTATGCATTCATCATCTTATCATCATCATTGCATTTATTTTAAAATTTTATAAAATTTTAAACTCAAGACTATAGTATCTATTTAAAATATTTACGAAAGGGTATTTATGAACCCACACAAAATTCCAATTTATAAAATTATTTTTGAGTCCTAAGGACTACCAATTGGTTCTACTCTAAGCAAGATTCCAAAACATATTTTTAATTATTTTTCTGAAAAGGTTTGATTCAAATTGGATTTCTTTTAGAAATCAAAGTTTTAAAAACAGAAATTGAAAAGAACAAAAAAAAAGTTAGCCGGGCAGCCAAGCCGGCCCAGTGCTACCTACCGCGCGCGCCGCACATAGAGGCCTAGCCCAGCCCGCTCCCCATCCCTCTCTCGCCGACCGATGGGACCCACCTGTCATCCCCCTCACCATCAACCTCCGCCCGCAACCGCCGGCGCCACGATCCGCACCACCTCGCCCACGCTCCCCACTCGCCCGGAGCCGCAACGGCACCCTCGCGGACGCCTTTAAAACCCGTGCCCCTCCTCTCCACTTTCCCCAGCAAGCGCGCACCACCCACGCCACCAGGCCGTCGCCGTGAAGCCGCCTCTGTCGCCGCCGTCGCCAGACGATTCCGGTGAGCACCGCCCTCCCCACGCCCTCGAGCCCCTCCCCTCGACCTCGCCGTCCTCCAGCGCACCTCCCTGACGCATTCGCGTGACCGCAGGACCACGGAGACGTCGAGTCCGTCCTCGACACGACGCCACCGTCCGCCTCCTCGACTCCGGCGAGGGATTGCCGTCGCGCCGGAGCACCCCGCTGCCCTAGACCACGCGGTCGACCTCGACTTGACCTCCTCCGTCCCAAGGTGAGCATCCCGCACCCCGTACCTCTCTTCCCCGTCGCGCTCGTGCACGCCGGCAATGGCGCCGCCGTCGCCGGAGCACTGCCGGAGCCGCGCCGGCGCGACGCGCCACTCGGTTTAGGTCAGTAGGATCTTGACCGTCCGATCACGATCGGACGGATCACGTTAGATCACTCGCCGAACCGGTACGGGCCAATCACGTTGCGCCACGTCGCCGTGTTTATTTTTAATCCGTCTGAAAATTTATAAATAAAACAGAAAACAATTCAAACTTCAAAAATTTATAACTTCCAAACCATAAGTCCAAATTTAACAAACTTTATACCGTTGGAAAGCGATGAACTTGTAGTTTAATTTAGAAACATTAGTTTTCCATTTTGCATCTATTAAAATTGATCAAATTACAGAGGGACATTTCGGCCATTTAATTCAAAACTTGAGTTTTAAAAATTATTTTGAAATGAATCCTTTTTATAAATGTCAAAAATTAACTCCTCTGTCCAGAGAGCCTAACACGCTATTTTATCTATTAATAAAAGCTCAAAGGTATCAAATTTACTTGTAAAACCCTCTAGTGTTCAAAAATGCTTTTAAATAGTAACAACGCATTAAAATTGCTCATGTCATCATGCATCTTGTAGCAACCAGAGAACTAATGAAGTGGCTTTCATTTGACAATGTTGTTTGCATTCATACATGCATACCATATTTCCTTGTTTGTGCATATGTGTTGGATGGTGCTTGATTGTTAATTATCCGTTATTTTAGATTGTACGGAGTGCTTTGCGCGTTGTGAAGAGTGTGACTACAACTCTTCAGTTGGCCAAGGCAAGTGACACCATAAATGTCCTACTACTTTTACTACTATGCACTTAGTGTTTTCAGTAGTATGCATGATAGACTTGTTGCTGAATACTATATTATGCTATGCTCCTATTAGTGTGTAGCCATCCCCCACCCAGAGCTTTGTAGTATGAAACTTAGTATTTAAGATGCTTAGTCATGCTATGGAAAATGTTTTGATTAGTTCAATAGTGATGAAAATTAATAACTAATCAATGAACTACCTGGGTGCTGGTTGGAGGACCATGGTGGGTGACTACTCAGGGGGTCCATGTCTATGGTAATTTGCCCTTGGTGGAAGTGCACACTTGTGGAAAGTCACCCAGGCTTAAAGAGATTGTAGACTCTCCTTGTTCAGTAGCTTCTAGTGCAGCCACATGTCATATGGGCTCTGTCTTGATCAATTAGGTTGTGAGACCCTGGTTCTGTCGTGACCAGCAGATGTAGGGGATGATAGGTTGGAGTGGGTCCGACGTTGACTCCGGGGAATTACTTCTGAAAGATCTCGTCTCGGTCTTCTCTTTACCATTGCATAATTGGTTGCAATGGAGGATGGAATGATTGGGTCTTGTGGTGAAAGTGCACACCCTCTCGAGAGTTAAAACTAAGTATACTTAGCCGTGTCCCGGTTATGGACAATTTTGAGCAACTAGACCGGGAAGCTGTTGAAGATCTCCTCATCCCAATTTCTTAATTAAAACTTGATGGGTGAATAAGGGATGGGAGCTCACTGATGTATATCAGTGGTGCTTGCCATGAGTAGTTGTCAAAGGTGTTCACTGATGTCTATCAGTGGTACTCTTTGTCTATGATGAAAATTGTTTTACAAATGATAGGATAAAACTAGCTTTATGCAAATCAGCCTCAAAACTTCACTTAGCCAAATATTCATGTAGAATATAGGTTGCCATTATATCCACATAAGTGTCATCTTGCCATCACAATTCAATTGTGCTGACCCATATAGTTGGGCTGTAACTCACCATTGCAGGTCCGTCAGACGATGAGTGAGGTTGCGACAGGGTTTCGAGTCTACAACCAACATGCTTGCCTGTGGCACATGAAGATGATGGGCTCACTGTATCATTTGCTTTCCGCTGTGTGTTTACTTTGGTTTGAGCTAGCCTTCGGCTATGCACCTTGTATCTAATCTTTTAAATTCTGGATCATCGTGTAATATACTTTGATACAATGTTATGGTATTGCATCTCAAACTGTGTGTGCTAGCAAGTCGATCCAGGGACTAGCACGTTACACGGGGAATCCCAACCTTTGTTAAAAGGTGGGGGTTCTACACTTGTACCTCTGACCCTTTGTGCGTGAAGGCATCTCTCATTGAGGAGAACACTAGGTTGAAGGCCCAACTTGAGAAGGGTCTAGCCACTTGCATCCAAGGGGAGAAGAACCTCAATGATCTTTTGAGCAATCAAAAGGGAGTGGTTGGCAAGGAAGGACTTGGGTTTACACCTAAGTCCAAGAAGGTTAACAAGAAGAAGAAGAAGAAGCCTACTTCCCCTTCCAAAGATATTGTTTTTGTGAAGGAGGGGGAGTTGGCAAGACAAATGTCAACCCCATTATGAATGGTGATGCCACTAGGGGCAATGCCACTCACAATGACTTTGCGGGAAAATACAACCCTTCATATGTTCTTATGAAATCTAGAAATGGTTGTGTTTTTGCTAAATATGTTGGCACTTCATATGGAGATGATTATCACTATGCTATTTGGGTTCCAAAGACCCTTGTGACTAACAAAAGAGGACCCATTCCAAATGGGTACCTAAATCAAAGACTTGATTTCTTGTAGGACTTTTCTTCCGGTGGATCTTCATGGCTCATTGATAGTGGGTGTTCATCTCACATGACCGGAAGCAAAGAATTAGTAAAGGGCTTATTGAAACAATTACTCACATTCTCTCATGTCACCGTTGGGAACAATGCAAGACTTAAGGTATTGGGATATGGCAAGGTAGTGATCACTCCGGAGTTATCCATTGAGAAGGTCCTCCTTGTTGAATCCCTTTCATATAATTTACTTTCCGTTGGTCAATTATGCAATGCCGGTTACACCGTTATCTTTAATAAATACCACGTGACCATCCTTTTCACTCAATCTCTTAAAGTAGCCTTTGTTGGATTTCGTGAGAACGGTTTGTATGTGGTCGATTTCTCGAAAGAGACCACTCAAATTGCCACGTGTCTAATGGCTAAATCCGACAAGGGTTGGCTTTGGCATCGCCGGCTAGGCCATGTCGGTATGAGAAATTTACAAACTCTTGTGAAGGGTGGACACGTGGTAGGACTAACCGATGTTAATTTTTCCAAAGATCGTCCTTGTAGTGCTTGCATAGCCGGAAAGATGCATGAAAAGAATCACCCCAAGAAGACCATTATCTCCACTAAGAGGCCTTTGGAGCTCCTTCATATGGATCTCTTTGGGCCTCCCACATATGATAGTCTTGGTGGCAAGAAATATTGTTTGGTGATTGTGGATGATTATTCAAGATATTGTTGGACTTTCTACATCAAGAGAAGAGTGAAACTCAAAAGATATTCATTGACTTTGCAACCCTAGTTCAACGCCAATATGACTCCAAGATTTTGGCAATAAGAAGTGACAATGGTACGGAGTTCAAGAATTACACTATGGATGATTTCCTAAGTGGGGAGGGCATTCAACACCAATATTCCGCTGCATATACTCCCCAACAAAATGGTGTCGCCGAAAGGAAGAACCGCACTCTTATTGATATGGCAAGAACTATGTTGGCCGAATTTCATTCCCCATACAACTTTTGGGCCGAAGCCATCAACACCGCTTGCCACTACTCAAACCGGCTCTTCTTTCGTCCTCTCATGGAAAAGACACCATATGAACTCCTTACCGGTAAAAAGCCAAATGTCTCTTACTTTCGTGTATTTGGTTGCAAATGCCATGTTTACATTAAAGGTTGCCCAATTGCTAAATTTGAATCTAGATCTTTTGATGGTATTCTTGTTGGATATGCCGCAAACTCTCATACTTATAGGGTCTACAACATATCCACCGGATGTGTTGAAGAATCTATGAATGTGGAGTTTGTCGAGGATAATGGCTCCCAAGCGGAGCATATTGATCATGATGATGTAGGTGATGTACCTCCATCTCAAGCCATAAGAACTATGGGCATAGGGGAACTTATTCCTATTGAAGAACCTATTGTTGACACTCAAGAAGAAGGAACAAGTTCTACTCAAGTTGAACCATCCACCTCAACAATTGATCAACAAGCTATACAAGAACAAGATCATGATATTCATCCACATGACAAGAAATGGTCAAGACCCACCCAACTCTAGTGGAGAACAAGAACATGATGAACCCCAACTCCAAGAACTCCACTTCGGGTTGACCATGAACAAGATGAAGGCAATGATGAAGATATTCGTGTTGGTGAAACAATTGGTCAAGCCATAGAACGCCGAGTCATCGGCGTGCATCAACATTGGATCATCTACAACACTTCAAAGAAAATATCCTTGGGAGTATCGTAGGGTGTGTCCACACGCAATCAATTATCTAACTTTTGTGGTCATGTCTCTTGTTTGTCTAGCTTAGAACCTCTCAAGGTATATGATGCTCTTGAAGACATGGATTGGGTTGCGGCATGCATGAAGAATTGAACAACTTCGAGCGCAACAAAGTATGGTCATTAGTTGAAAGACCCAAAGACACATCCATAATGTCATTGGAACCAAGTGGATATTCAAGAACAAGCAAGACTCACATGGTCAAGTCATCGCAACAAAGCAAGATTGGTTGCACAAGGCTACACCCAAATCGAAGGAGTCGACTACGGTGAAACCTATGCCCCCGTTGCTAGACTTGAATCCATTCGTTTACTAATTGCTATGCATCTACTCATAAATTACCTTATATCAAATGGATGTTAAAAGTGCTTTTCTAAATGGTCCACTAAATGAATTAGTGTATGTGAAACAACCTCCGGGTTTTGAAGACCCTAAATTTCCTAACCATGTCTACTTACTACATAAGGCTCTTTATGGGCTCAAGCAAGCTCCACGTGCTTGGTATGATCATCTCAAGGAGTTCTTAGTAGACCGTGGCTTTGAAATTGGGGTAATAGATCCCACCTTTTTACAAAAAGGATAAATGGAGAGTTTTTCGTATGCCAAATATATGTTGATGATATTATCTTTGGTTCTACTAACCATGAATTTAGTGATCAATTCTCTAAGCTAATGACCAAGGAATTTGAGATGTCCATGATGGGAAATTGAATTATTTTCTTGGCTTTGAAATCCACCAATAGAGAAGGAACATTCTTATGTCAAGCCAAGTATATTAAGGACATGCTCAAGAAATTTGATATGAACAATGCCAAGCCATATAAGTTTCCCATGGACTCCAAGGCGGATCTTCACTTAGATCCGGATGGTAAGGAAGTTGATCAAAAGCTTTATCGTTCTATGATTGGATCTTTGCTTTACCTTTGTGCATCTAGACCGGATATTATGTTTAGTGTGGGTATGTGTGCAAGATTCCAATCAAGTCCTAGGGAAAGTCATGAAACCGCGGTTAAAAGGATTCTAAGATACTTGATGGATACTCCTAACTATGGTCTTTGGTACCCCCATGGGACAAGCTTTGATCTTGTAGGTTATTCGGATGCGGATTGGGCGGGTTGCAAAATGGATAGAAAATCAACTTCGGGTACTTGCCAATTCCTTGGTAGGTCTCTTGTGAGTTGGTCTTCCAAGAAGCAAAATTGTGTGGCCTCGTCCTCCACCGAAGCCGAATACATTGCCGCCGGAAGTTGTTGTGCACAATTATTATGGATGAGGCAAACTTTAAAGGATTATGGTGTCATTTGTGACAAAGTGCCTCTTTTATGTGACAATGAAAGTGCCATCAAAATTGCTCACAATCCGGTTCTTCATGGGAAGACCAAGCATATTGAGATCCGGTATCATTTTATTCGAGATCATGTTGAGAAGGGTGATATTGCAATCAAGTATGTCAACACCAAGCATCAACTCGCCGATATGTTCACAAAGCCTCTTGGTGAAGCAAGATTCAAGGAGTTGAGAGGAGAACTAATGTGGTGGACATAAGCAATTGGACTTAGTGGACTTCTTGCATACCTACCCATATTAGACGATAGTTATTTGGTTTGGATGTAGGCATGGACATAGGGGGAGTGCGGTCCTAATCCATTGGACTATCCCTCCCCCCATTATGCCGATAGTAAGAACTCATTTTGTCTCTATATTTTCATTTCATGAATTGTGAGCTTAAATGACGAGTAGTGGCCGTGAACCCAAGATACATCTTCGCGGTGTCACACCACAAACTCATACATGGTGGCCTAGGCCACCGCCCTCTTCTTTATGAAGAGTTGGTTCTTTTGGATCTTAATTAAATATCATTTGAAATTTTTGGTCCCTTTGTTGGTTTTATGGAAAACACACTCATCTTGGCCTTTTAGTAGTTTGATTCTTGCAAGCATGAGTGTGAAGTACCAATGTCAGTTTGGCAATCCTGTCCCAAGCCTATCTTACCTAAAAACATTCTATCTTATGCACACAAGTCTTGTTTTGAAACTAAGGAGAATGGGTTCAGCAGGCCAGAAATTTTGTGGTTCAAAGAATTTCTGACAGTCGGAATATCCGATTCCTGACCGGATCGGATTATCCGACCCGTCGGATTATCCGGTCCAAGTCAGCATCGGAATATCCGAGTGAGCGGTTTGTCTCTATTACTGGAGAGGGTCGGGGTGAAGAGCTCATACGAGCTTTTCTTCCACCCCCAACTCTCTCTCTCCACCCCACCGCCGCCTGCCATCCCCACGCCGTCTCCGGCGACTCCCTCCATCAATCCTTGCTGTTTCCGGCCGGATCTGGTTCTCCTCCTCCCCGGGAACTTCTTCCTCCAAGCAGTTTCCTCAATGGACGAGGGTAAAGCTCTTATTTTCAAATCTTGGGTGAAAAGGAGTTTTATTGATGCTTTGCTTGAGGATAGAGTCTCCCTTGGTCATTCCCTGCATACTAGGTACACTAGAATAGCACTCCTTTTTGTCGATCTACTATTAGACCTAGGATTTGAATCACTCTGTTGCTGCTGGTTACAGATCGGATATTCCGGTTCAGACTTAACCGGATATTCCGACTCGTCGGATTATCCGATTCCTGACTGAATCAGATATTCCGAGTTGCACAGTTGGTGTTTTTCAGCAACATTTTGATTTGTCCAGGACTAAGTAGACTCAACTTATGGATGCTCTCCTATTGTACCATGTATCATTCCTTGCTCTGTGACTTGTGTGTACTCATCTATGCTATCCATCTATTGCCTTATCTCACAGGTAATTCGAGTAGAGCTCCGAAGAAGCAAAAATTGCTAGCCCAGAAGAAGTCCGTGAAGCAAGTTGTCGCTAAACCTCATAGGAAGGGCAAGGAAACTCGCCCCAACTACTACACCATGGACAGTGTTGAATATTCCAAAATTTGTCAGTCCAACTGGTATAGGAATGTGCCTAGAGATGAAGATATTGAAGATCCAAACTTCTGGTGCATGGAGCAGATCTATATACACCAGGACATCTATCTGCATTATCAACACCCTATTCGCCTGATGCAGCCCTACAGACTGCGAGATATCAAGGACAAGGCCAGTTATGCTGAAGCTACATATGTGCTTGAACAGATGGGATTGGTTCCTCTCATGGAGAAGCAATGTCCTTACAATGTGCCACTCATTCTGCAATTTTTCTCCACCTTGGTGATCGAGGGTGACCACATCAAGACCATGAAATGGATGTCTGGTAACACTCAGTGTACATCCTCTTTTGATCGGTTTGCTACTATCCTTGGATATTCTTTCAGCAGCCATCCTCCTATTGGACACCGTATGCATTCGGTATGGGGCTGGTGCAGTTATTGGCCAAAAACAGGGCCTCCTGCCTCTCTATGATCAGCTTGTGATCATCCTTCGCTCAATTATTGCTCCTAGCAGAGGTAACAATGACAATATTGTCGCTCCCCTTGCCAATATGCTTTGCCTTGCTAAAGAGATTATTGAGAATGAAGACCCAGATGCTGATTTTAAAGTGGATGTGATGAATTTCATTTTTCATAAGATGTTTGATTCTATGGTCAGTGGGCTCACTATTCCTTATGCTCCTTACATCATGTTGCTCATCAAGGACACTTTGAAGAACCACAACTTCACTAGTATACTATGACGCCCCATTCTTACAAGAGGGTCTATCAGAAAAGAAAGGAAGTCATTCCTGCTGCTGCTGCTCCTGCTGCTCCTGCCAGAGGTTCCTTCATGGGTGATGCATGTCGTGGCGCCACCCGTCAGGCTCAGGTTCCTTCCTTTGCACCGCCCAAGAAACTAAACTGGTTCCAGCGGAACATCCTGTGTATGAATGCAGATATCAGGAGGGGACAGTATGAGACTTATCTTAGGCAGGAGAACATTCTCAAGCGGCTCCCTCGCCTTCCAGATGACCCTCCAGTGACTGCTCCTCTTTCTTATGAGAAGTGGAACGAGGGCTCTTAGTTTCCATGGGCTCAGCTTGACTCTCACCTCCTAGCAGCTTCTGCAGGCCCTTCCCGGCCATCCTACACTCATGCCCCTACTTATGAGTACGCAGAAGACGATGATGATGAGTCTGGGGACAGTGGTGATGATGACGATGATGCTGAGGGCAGTGGTGATGATGCTGATTCTGACGATGCTTCTGGGTCGAAGTGATCTACTAGGGACGTAGCATCGCTCTTTTCCCTTTTGGGTGTTTCGATGCCAAAGGGGGAGAAGTAGTTCTATTAGGTCTCTGTGTGGGATTTGCATGGGTTTCGGGCACAAGCATATGCTTTTACCATTCTTATTGCGCTTGTGTCCATTTATGTTAAACTTTGTGTTTTCATGTGGAACTTATGTGTGTGAACCTTTGTTCTTAAGTTGTGAGACATATGGATTTCTTATATGGTTATAAGTTGTATCCTTGTGCTATGGTTTATCTCTACTCTATTGTGCACAAGGTATAGTTCTCTCTCAAAGCTCAACCTATATTGATATGTCTCTCATGAAATTTCGTATCTAGTTTCCTTACCATTTGGAGGTGCTCTCTTCCTATATGTGTTGCATTTGTATTCCAATGCAATTTAATTATATGCACACGTTCAGGGGAGTTTCTTATGTATTAAGCTCGGGAATCTAGGTAATATATAATTATGCTTTCCTTGCAAATCCTAGTGTTGTCATCTAACACCAAAAAGGGGGAGATTGAAAGGACACTTCTTAATCCCTTGTGTTTTGTGTGTTAGGCAACAACACTAGTGATGATTTAACATGTAAATCAAGTGATGCAGGTTTTAGGTGATTAAAATATCTTTGCATCTAATCCAAAAAGGTAGTTGAAAAGAGCTTGATTTGTTGCTGAAGAAAGGGTATCGGATTTTTTGAGTCTTTGATCCGGATTATCCGATCATCAAGAAATGCTGGAATTTCGCTAAGGAGTAGAAGAAAACTCGTACTGATGTTTATCGGATTATCCGGGTCTGGTTGATTCGGATTATCCGATAGTCAAGGATTGCTGGAATTTCGCTAAGGAGTAGAAGAAAACTCGTACTAATGTTTATCGGATTATCCGGGTCTGGTTGATTCGGATTATCCGATAGTCAAGGACTGCTGGAATTTTGCTAAGGACTACAAGCAACCTCGTACTGATGTTTATCGGATTATCCGATTATGGTTGACTCGGATTATCTGATCGTGAAGGATTGCTCAAATTCTGCTAAGGACTACAAGACACCCGTGTACTGAAGTTTTTCGGAATATCCGGTTCTGACTGGTTCGGATTATCCGGTGGTGTCGGATAATCCGATTCTCATTTGAATCGGATTATCCGACTCACCTGTCTGCAACGGCTAGAAATTGTGGAGCACTATATAAGGACCTTCTCCTACCTTGAGAAGGGTACTACGACCAGAAATATCATGCCCACCATTGTTGAAAGCTTGAAACTCCTAGATCTCTCTCCCTACCCACTCAAACACCTTGTTCTTCTAGCACTTGGGAGAGTTTAGCTAGATCTACACTTCCACCAAAGCGATTTGATTTCCATATCCATTCCTTGTGAGGAACTTGTTACTCTTGGGTTCATTGGAACCCTAGAGGTCGTTGGTCGTTCTTGTGGCTTTGGAAGCCGCGGGGACTAGCCGGGAGCCTCCAATTAAGTTGTGGAATCGTGCCCCGGCCTTGTGATTCTTGTGCCTTTGTGAGCCGTGGGAATTTGGTGAGAGCCTCCAATTCGGTTGTGGAGTGTGCCTCATCCTTGTAAAGGTTTGTTGCCGACCTCGAGGGCATCATATAGTGACTCGTGGAACTCCTCATTGGAGGATAACACGAGGGAGATACGGTGTGCCATATCAAGGCTATTCGGGGCTCACTTGTGACCCCGCACCGCTCCAACGAAGACGTAGCTTCCATTGGGAAGTGAACTTCGGGAATCATCTCCGCGTCACCGTGTGATTATCTCTTATCCTTCCTTTACTTGTATTGCTAGCTTAACTTGTTTAGTATATCTTCCTAGCTTGTTTATTGCTCATCATATAGGCTTGTTCACCTAGTTGCATATCTAGAGAATTTATATTTGAGCAATTCCCTAACTTGATTAAAAGAAAAAGAAAATTTGTAGTTGCCTATTCACCCCCCCCCCCTCTAGACAACCTACTCGATCCTTTCACATAGTACATAGCTGACCGAAATACTTGGCTGTAATTTTCTTCAGCAAGTACATGAGAAGGAAGCAATTAGAAGACCACGGTCAGTTTCTGAATCAGACGCATGGTCCAGTAAATATATGGATTTAGTAACAGTTTGTCCAGAAGTACACAATAGAATGGATTAATGCTGTGTTATGTTAGAAAATCAGAGTGTTCTCTTGCTACATTTTAATAACATGGTATTACGGCTAATCAATCATCGGTTCAGTCAATACACACGCACACCTAAATTCAGACGCTGCAATCCACATAGTTACCTGACACAGTTCCATCAGTACAGTTCGATGACACGACACATATTACCCGTCATGATACTCGTAGTCGGCAGCGACGCCGCGCATGGGTGTCAGGACCCGAGGGCCGTGGACATCTCGATCGAAGGAGGAGAAGGTGGAGCTCTCGTGGCTCAGATCTACAGCTAATACATGGAAGGAAAGAAAGGAAGTGCAGGAAACTAAATTAGGGTTTATAGATAGCGTGCCTCCCAACCAACCCACTCCTGCCCTTTTATATCGAAAAGGCAGGACCACGCTTAGTAGCTTACATGATTAGGCATAGTTCACCATTACACGAAATAGAGCGCATTAAGGCGCGGAATTAAGCAAAGCACTATTGATTTGAATCTCGAGCGATTTGGACCGTCGGATGCAGCCGAAGCGGTATGAGCAATTATGGTCCGTTGGATAACTGACGGAGCGGAGGTTGCAACGACACCTTCGTCTTTAGAGTTCGACGTGGTCCTGACAGTACTCCCCCCTTGAGACAAGACCTCAGGGCTTGAATTCCGGGAAGGTGAGCTGGATGAACTCTGCATCCTCCCAGGTGGCCTCGGCTTCAGACATTTCAGCCCAATGTACTAACCATTGTGGCACTGGCACATCAAAAGTACCTGCAGAACGAGGAACTTGTCGGTACTGAAGAACAGCTAGAGGAGCAATGGAAGGTTAGGATTTGGAACAGTATGGAGACCAATGTGCTTCTTGAGCTGATTCACATGGAACACATCATGGAGTTGTGTACCAGGAGGCAATTGTAACTTGTATGCTCTCATTCCCACTGGCTGTAAAACCCTGAATGGACCATACCATTTGGAAGCTAGCTTCAGAGGGTTACCAGTTCCCAAAGCATGTTCTCGATGTGCTTCCATTTTCAGGTACACCATATCTCCCACGGAAAAAGATCTCTCTGTTCTGTGAGCATCAGCATATTTCTTCATTCTTTTCTGAGCTTTTTCCAAATTTCTCTCCAAAGTTTTCAGCATGTGTTCTTTTTCTCCCAGATTTGCCTGTGTTTCTTCTGATAATTCATTTGGGACTGGCAGCTCAGTTAAGGCAGGGGGTTTGTATTCATACAAGGCTTCAAATGGAGACATTTGTATAGCAGTGTGGAAACTGCTATTGTACCACCATTCTGCTGCTGACAGCCAATTTACCCATTTCCTTGGCTCAGAGAAAGCCATGCATCTCAAGTACTGTTCTACACACTGATTTACCCTTTTAGTTTGTCCATCTGACTCAGGATGGTAGGCAGTAGTGAAGTGCAGAGAGATTTTTAGAGCAGAGAATATTTCTTGCCATAGTTTACTTGTGAATATCCTGTCCCTGTCAGTTGTGATCACAGTAGGAGGCCCATGGAGCTTGAATATATTGTTCATGAAGAGGTCAGCTACTGACTGGACAGTATAAGGATGGCTGAGTGGTATGAAATGAGCATATTTGGTTAATCTATCCACAACCACTAATATGACATCCTTGCCTTTGGATTTGGGTAGACCTTCAATGAAATCCATGCTGATTCCAGACCATTTTGCAGTGGGAATTGGTAGAGGCTACAGTAAACCAGGTACTGCACCTTTTCTGTTTTAGATATCTGGCAAACAGGACATGCTTTAACCTTTTTCTATGAACTGTTTGAGTTTAGGCCAGTAGAACAGCTGCTTGATTCTGTGATAAGTCACCTTATTGCCAGAATGACCTCCAAATATAGAGGAATGGAAGGAGTCAAATATTTTGTCTCTGAGGTCTGTGGACTGGCCTATGTATATTCTGTTTTTGTATCTGATAATTCCAGATTGAATAGAATGATCAGCTTGAGATTTGTTGTCAATTGCTAACTGCTGTAGCAACTGAGTGCATTTGTCATCTCCTATATAGGAATTGGTGATTTCCTGTGTCCATACTGGAACTGCAACTGAAATAGCAGTACACTGTTCATCATCCTGGTGTTTCCTGGACAAGGCATCTGCTGCTGTATTTTCTACTCCTTTCTTGTACTGAATACTGAAGTCGAATTCGAGCAACTTTATCATTAGCTTGTGTTGAATGCCTTCCAACAACCTCTGACTATTCAGGTACTTCAGGCTGCTTTGATCAGTTTGGATAATGAGCTTATTACCCAGGAAATAATGGCGCCATTTCTTCAGTGCTTGGAGGATAGCCATTGCTTCTTTTTCATAAATAGAAGCAGCACTATTTTTAGGACCCAGGCACTTGCTGTAGTATGCTAGAGGCCTTTGTTGTTGCATGAGGACAACACCTAACCCAGTAGCACATGCATCTGTTTCCAAAATGAATGGTAGATTAAAATCAGGTAGTGCTAGCAATGGAGGAGTGGACATCACCTCCTTTAGCTTGTCAAAAGCTGTTTGTTGTTCAGCACCCCACTGGAAGGCATTTTTGTTCAGTGCAGCATACAATGCCTGACAAATGAGAGCATAATTTGGAATAAATCTTCTGTAGTATCCAGTGAGTCCTAGAAATCTTCTGAGTTGTTTCAGTGTATCAGGAGTTTTCCAGTTGACAATTTCCCTGATTTTGGCAGGATCAGTGGACACCCTTGGCCAGAGATTATGTGTCCTAGATATTCCACATTGGGCTGTTCAAATTTGCATTTACTCATTTTGGCCTTCGGATCATGTTGCCTGAATACTTGCATCACCTGTTTCAGGTGTTCTTCATGTTCAACTACTGATTTGCTGTATACCAATATATCATCAAAGAAAACAAGCACAAATTTCCTTAGGTATTTAGCAAATATGGAGTTCATGAGCTGTTGGAAGGTAGCCGGAGCATTGCATAATCCAAAAGGCATAACCAGATATTCATAATGCCCCAAATGGGTGTAAAATGCTGTCTTATCTATATCATCTTTGTGCATATGAATCTGATGGTATCCAGATCTCAGGTCAAATTTGGAAAAGACAGTTGCTCCATGCAGTTCATCTAGAAGGTCTTCTATGACAGGAATAGGAAATTTGTTCTTCACTGTTAGCTCATTAACCCCTCTGAAGTCAACACACAATCTCCAAGATTTATCTTTCTTTCTGACCAATATTATAGGAGAAGAATAAGGGCTAGAACTAGGCCTGATTTCAGAGGTTTTTAGCATTTGCTTTATCAGTTGCTCAACTGTATCCTTCTGTGAATGTGACATCCTGTATGGCCTTATTTTTGGTGGTTTAGCTCCAGGTAGCATTGGTATTTGATGGTCACATTCCCTCTGTGGAGGTAAACCTTCAGGTGCCTGAAAGATGTCCTGGAACTCATGTAGCAGGCTTGTAATTCCTTCAGAAATTGGTGGATGCTCAGTTGGTTCTTCACTGTCAGATGAAGTAGGACTGTGAAGCAGATAATAACCCATAGCTCCTTGAGAGAGTAATTTACTGCATTGCTCTGAAGAAATAAGGATCTTTTCCTTGGGAAACAAATGGTCATGGAATGTATGTAGCTTGCCATTTAGACCAATTGTCAATTTCCTTTCTATAAAATCAAAAGTGACATGATTATGTTGCTTGAACCAGTCAACCCCAAGTATTATATCTGAGCCCTATAACTCCAATATCCTGAAGGCACCACTGAACTTTTTGCCTTGTATGGTGAAAGCACAATTGAGAGCCATTGCTTCTGATGTGAGGAGGCCACCACCAGCTACCTTAACAGTTCTCTTTTGTGTACTGGTAAGGGCTATGTTATGTTTTTCTGCAAATTTCCTGTCCATAAATGTACTAGTACTGCCAGTGTCAGCTAGAGCTATTGCTGTGGTCTTGGACAAATGCAACAGTAGTGAAATGGTGGTATCACTTGGATATCCTTTATAAGCTGCAGCAGATAAATGCATCTGATTAATCTGAGCTAGATTCTCTTGATCAACAGGTGGATTCACAGGAACTTGTTGTATGTTATTGCCATCAGGCTGCTCAACTGGTGCTGCTTCATTATCAGAGAGTTCATCATCAGAATGCCCTTGCATTTCAATAGTGTTTAGTGCTCTCTGCATTGCCTGGCATTTGTGACCCAGTGTCCAATTATCAGGACAGTACCAACATTTCCTGGGTTCTCTGTTTCTTTCATTTGGACCTCTGTTCCTGTTTTCCCTTGGAGGTATAAATCTTTGAGGTGGAGGAGGTAAAGCTCTTGCTGCTGGGGCTATTGGAGTTGCTTTAGGTTTATTGGATAGGTAGGCCAGTTCATACTTCCTTGCATACCAGTAAACATTGAGCAGAGTAGTTGGTTTCTGACAGTGTACAGTATGCTTAATTCCCTCCTTAAGACCACTGATAAACCTGTCAATGAAAAAATCCTGTGGCAGGTATGGTCTTTCTCTCTTTATTTGCTGCATCCAGCACTCATAATTATCAATGTACAAATTAACTGAAGTGACTTGTTTCAGTACTTGCAGTTGGTCCATTGGATCAGTCAACTGATTATCAGGAAATCTGTCGATTAGCACCTTGCCCAATTCTGTCCAAGTGATATTCTGCAGGTTCAAGCCAGAACTGCTAAGCCATGTCTTGGCCTGTCCCCTGATGTGAGCTATACCCCATCTGACCTTGCTCTCAGGAGGAATTTGGACCAGAGTAAAGATACCTTCACACTCTAAAAGCCAGGATCTTGGTGCATCACCAGTAAAGATGGGTAATTCCACATGTGGTGTTCTAATGTGTGGCTCATGGTGTTGATAGTGGTGATTGTTGTTGTTGTTGTACTCCTGCTGTGGCTGTTGGTAATTGTTTGGTGGTGGAACAAATGGGTATTGGTATGGGTATTGTTGAGGTGGCTGGTAGTATGGATACTGGGGGTTCTGTGGTGGATAGTAAGGCTGTTGTTGGTTTTGTGGTGGCATGTAAGGCTGTTGATATTGGTAGGAAGGTGTATAGTATTGTGGCTGGGTATTTGGGGATGTATATTGTGTTTGCTGCGTTTGTGATGATGGAATGGTGGTGATGGTGGATGTGGTCATGATAGGAGTGGGATGGGTGTTGGCTTGTGTGGTTGTGAGCAGAAATTGTGGGTGGGGAAGGTTTTTGGGCGATAATTGGCCGAGCTGTGGAGCGGGAGGGTGGGTTCACTAGTAGGAAAACCATTATAGGTGGATTGGCATTCTGTGGCGCACAACTAATTGGTGCGCCACTGAAATATTTTTTGTGGCGCACGAAAATAACGTGCGCCACAGAAATACACAATTCTGTGGCGCACGGAGTCCCGTGCGCCACAGAATTGTGTATTTCTGTGGCGCACCCAGTGCTGTGCGCCACAAAAAGATGGTTGTTAATCCAGATCTGGTCAAACCCGGGCCCACGCACGACACTAGCCACACACGCAACACCACGCTAGCCACACACGCAACACCACGTCACACACAACTCGTTCCTGGCCACACACCAGCACGCACGCGCAGCCACACACCAGCACGCACGCAGCTCTCTCTCCCTTATCTCTATTCTCTCTCTCCTTATCTCTATTCTCTCTCTGTACACAGCAGCCAGGCCAGGCTCGAACGAATTCTTCTCGCCGCGCCGACGACAGCCGGCCAGAAGCAGCTCCGCCGTCATCTACCTGCAGGTGCGCACGAGGGCCGGCGAGCTGAGCGGCTCCGGCACGGCGGGCGCTAAGGCGGCAGACGTCCTCGACGGCCTGAAGCAGCTCCGCCGTCATCTACCTGCAGGTGCGCACGAGGGCCGGCGAGCTGAGCGGCTCCGGCACCAAGCATCCATGCTGCCGCGGAGGCCTCAGGCGGCGCCAAGCGCCTCCAGTACGGCCCCTTCCTCGATCCCCTTCCATCGCGCGCCGCTGCCGCTCGCCGCTGCATCTCGCCGGCCAAGACAGCCTCCCAAATCGCTCATGCCCACCGATCTGACGCTACGACGGACGAGCCTCCTCCCATCGGTCGCCAGACGGACTCTCGCAGCAGCAGCAGCACAACCGACGACGACGCCGACGGGAGGCCGGGATGGGGAGGGCACGGGAGGGGCCTGGGCTGGCGTGGTCGGCATTATTTTTTTATAAAACTAACAAACACATTCTGTGGCACATGCCTAACAAGTGCGCCACAAAAATCTCATTATTTCTGTGGCGCACGGGCGAGATGCGCCACAGAAAAAAAATTTAGTGGCGACGATTCTGTGGCGCACCGGGCCATGCGCCCAGGTGCGCCACAGAATGTTAATTTAGTGCGCCACTAATAGCCGTTTTTCTACTAGTGGTTGTGCTTGTGGACGAACTCGACCGTGGCATAGACAAACTCGGTGGGGTCACTCCTTCAGGAATCGGTGACAGGACATGCGAGGTAACAGGCGGCGGAGTAACAAAGGTGTGAGCTTGGGTGCTGATAACCCCCAAGAGCAGGGGATCACTGTAGCACCTCTCAATGTGGAAGTAGGGTATCGATCCGCAGGAGCAAGAAGGAAAAGTTATCTATTCCCTACAACTAAAGTGTCACAAGTTTTAGTTGATTATGCACTAAACAAGTTTAAAGAACAAGATGGTTGATTTAATGGATGGAAGTTTAATGTAACAAAACAAGAATGTAAAAGTGTCCCAATCCTCTTCAATGCAAGAGGACAAGACAAAGGTTTTCTCTTATAGGAACAATGGACATGGGTTCATGGGTTCACTCAATCCTCTCTCCCATCTATGGTGATTATCATGTTATAGATAAAAAGTACACACAATTGTCATGCTTTAATGGTAAACTTCTATGACGGCTACATGTCCTAAAACACATAGTTGAAAGAAAATAATCATTTGTGTTGCTAGGTCACCCTCGTAAGGCTAGCGTGGTTTGTTGTCACTCCCACATCATACTTCTTCCTTTTTACCCCCAGATAAAGGATGTTGGGCTGTATTGTGTCACTCAATACATATGCCGTTGTCACATCGGCCATCCCGTACCTACATACATCATACTTCATAATGGACAATATTCTAAACACTAGTGCAATGATTCATATTTCGTGTGCATGACCACATCTCTCTCATCTATCTACACTTGGTGGTGTCAATCACCTCATGACATGGATAAACAAGGCATTATGCATAAATCGAACCATCACATGCATCATAGAATATCTCCAAAGTATGACAAGTCATAAAAGATCCAACACAACGGTAAATGCATAACAAATATCATCTCATACCACAATATCCACCATAGGAATTACATAGATAGATCCATACTTATGCAAGGCACATCATATGGACTTCAACAATGATCATACATAGAGAGATTAGATCAAGTTACCACCACAAACCCAAAGTCCAGGGGGTGGACTACTCCCCCTTCATCATGGTGATGATGGTGGAGATGTTGGAGAAGATGGAGACCACCCCGGCAGCGCCCCGCCGGAGTTTTCCCCCTCCAATCTGCAGCTCCAGGTCTTCTGTTTCGTGGTTTTGTGTTTCTGCGGCGCTCCCTTCCGAAAGCCGTCGGGGGACTATTTTTATAGTCGTTTTTAGGTCAAGACGAAGGCACGGGGACGAAGATCGACGGCATCGGAGGCTCGAGGCCCAGGATAGGGGGTCCCACGCGGCCAAGGAATCTGGCCGCGTGGGCCCACCTCTTTTGGCCCTCGGGTTTCCATTTTTTCGCTTCCTTCGCTCCTACGCTTTGTTCCTTCCAAAAAATGATCCCCGCAAAATATTAGGTCATTTGGACGTCGTTTGGGTCCCTGAAACATCAAAATATAGAAAATAGGGTTTTCTGCCAGTGCAGGGTTAATTCCAGAAAAATAGGGAAACTGTGAAATATTCCCAAAATCAATATAAAACAATGATATAACCCTTATATGATGCAAATATGATTGAAATATAAGTAATATAATGCAAAGTTCATGTATGCATTTTACATGCATCAACATCCCCAAGCTTAACCTATACTCGTCCTCGAGTATGAAGGTGATAAAACTAACATGGACTTTGCTTTTTAATACTATCAATGGATATCAAAGATGATTACTATTGCTACATAGAGTCAAATGATTCATTCTTCAAAGGAATAGCAATATACAAGATAGATTATGAAGTGATATCAAATATTCAATGTAAGGATGTTCAATGATAATTCACAAAGTGTAACATAGAAGAAAGTACTATGGACCAAATGTATGCATAATAAAAAGTAAAAACATCCTATAATGGTCATAGAGTATTCTTGTAAATCTGAATATAAAAGGTGGACACTTTGGAAAGATATATAAATAAGTAGAGGTAAAACATGAATAAGTTTCATCTAGCTTCCAAATGCTTCTACTTAAGTTAATGTTTGCAATGTGGTATCCATTGGTGTGGAGCTCTCATTACCCCTATCATAGCATCTTGAATGGTTAAAGTTTAAAGTGAAAGCAAATATGAGTAGTGTGCTTGACAAAGTATGGGTTGAATGCCTCATGCCCCGTGAATACGAGTACCTACACCACGGTGTTACTCAACTCGGGCCACAAAGCAAGTTCAAGTTAAAGTCATTGTAAGTAATATAATAGCGTCATCAAGAGCGTCAACTGGGGTACCTCTTGCCTCAGGACATGGAAACTAGCCCATGTCAAAATGACAAGACAAACAGACAATGAACAATCTCAGCACTCTTTTATTTACTATTTGTATAGCTTTTTATTATGACGTGCATCACTGAATGTTCACTTTGGTACGCTGTAAATTTCCACCATGAATGATGCATGGCTTAGGTTAGCGGCCCAGGCGTCTCTCTAGCCATTTATACAAACTCCTCAAACTTACTAAGTTTCCGCATTTATTTGGCACCATGATAAGCATCCATAAACAAAAGTACATGATATCAACTAAATATAATTAAGAGCACGTTGAAAGCTTGCCATGTGACAGCACATATGAGCTAACTCCCAACCAAGACTCTTGTCAAGCATACAACTTCATAATTTTAATCACAATGGTTCATGTTTATTAAGTGCAATAAAAGTAAAGTGTGCATCAAGTTCGTGAGAGCTTTTTAACCAACTTTCCCATAACAATCAATAACATAAGCATTTTAATTTGGAAACATAGATAATACAATATAACATGATAAACATACTCGGAATAGCATTAAGCTAATAGGTAGATATGGTGGACTCACTGGAAAACTTTGGTTGAAGGTGTTGGAAAACAAGTTTTTACTTGTTGGAATTTTTGGGCTAGCAAAAGGGAGAAAGTTGACCGTCTAAATGCATGCATAAGTGTCCATAGAACTAATCAATCCATGTTAAACAAAGTAAAGTAACATTCAGCATCAAAACATGAATAAAAGATAGCTCTTGATAAAACACTTGCAAATTAATACTCATTAAAAAGCACATGAATCATGCAACTATATGTATCTTTTTGAATCAACTCAAACATCCCTTTCCCAATCTTTTTAATAGCATCCAACTTAATTCAACCCAAATTTCCAGTAGCTCTCTCATAACATAAATGAAAAGTGGTGGTCTCACAAATAAAAACCAAACCGAAATAACAAAAATAAAAGACGCTCCAAGTTTATGCGATAAAGTGCATTGATCGAAAAACAGAAGTTAGACGTGTGCAAACCGAGAGTGTGTTGGTCCAATGGGGTTGTCTTCACATCCCCAAGCTTATGGTCTTCACCATCCTTGGATAACTCTTGGTGCATCTCCTCTAATCCCTGTGAAAAAACTTCAAAACACCGTTTCTCCCATCTCTTTTCTGTGGGGTGACATTAGTAGTGATAGACAAATGAATTGCTTGCTGCATAAAATCCTTAAACAAAAATGTGAAACATGTCCAGAAAGTATATAATGTTGTATGCCTACTTATAAACTCAATTGGATCAAAAAGATTCAAGTTAAAAGTTCAAAGAATGCATCAAACAAAATGGGACAGAATCTGTCCAGAAAAACAGCAGCAGCAAAACGCATTTTTCTACCCTACTTAAATATGTCGAAAAAATCTGAAAAATTCACGCTTACAGAGGATGAAAAGTTGCAATTACAGTTCAAATTTCAGCTCATTCGGAGTTACAGAATAGAAATGAAAAATCATACCGTGCACAGATTCGTGCTGGAATAAAATCTCCGAATACAAATAGCAACTTTTTCAAACCAAAACGGGTAAAACTTGGCACTTTATTAAAAATTCCAGAAACAAAATTAAAAACTAAGTCTCTTGTTACAGCAAGAGGACACAAAGAAAATCAAAAATAAAAACAACCGGGTTGCCTCCCGTAAAGCGCTTTCTTTATAGCCATGTAGCTAGGCTTCTTACTTGATATCAAGATGGTTGGAGTGAGGTGGCTTGGCATCCCCAAGCTTGAATTCTTGTCCTTATTTGATATATGTTGGGTGAGTCTAGGGGTAACATCCCCAAGCTTGAGTGTTTGTCTCTCTTGATCTTTGTTCATCACCCTCAACTCTTCCACTTGAAAATTCTCTTTACACAAAACTCAACATAAAACTTGATTAGAGGGGTTAGTGTCTCCATAAATTAAATCCTCATAGGTACAGCAAAGACATATAATGAGTTGATTCTAAACATTAACTACTGTTACTAAGGTTATGTTTTGCTCTTTGATCAAAAGAACCACACAAAACATAGTAATGAGACTAATGCAAAATAAAAACAGAATCTGTCAAAAACTGGACAGCCTGAAAGGAGCGAATTTTTAGAGGCACTTATGTTGCTCAAATCAGAAAACTTTGAACTAATGAAATGTGTAATAACAACTGAATATTGCTGTCGTAAAATATCAGGTCAAAATTCCTCTTCTGTGATTTTTAACATTCTTCGCAGTGAAGCTTAGGAATCTGTTTTCTGGACAGCAAATCACTATTGTTTGATCCTAGCTCTCAAATAGGACCATCATCTAAAGCATTATCATATAGAATATCTAAACCAAATTCCTCATCACTTTCAAAGCTATTATCAATAATAATATCATTTTGAATGTGTTGATCATCATCAGAATCAGAATCAAAATAGCATGGTGAGTAAGGATATGGGCAATCCTCTAATACCTTTTCCTCTTCTCTATATTCTTCTTGTTCCTGCAAGCCATTAGATCTCTCCTTGATAGCAACAAGATTGTTATAATATTCAAGGATATAGGTATTCTTACAAAAGAGTTTCAAGAGTTGTTCAAGTGTTGTAGCAAGTCTTGGTGTGAGGCTACGAGCTTTATCTATATTAAACATAACTATCTCAAGAATTCCCATTACAATAGTAAATTCCTCGGCTGCCTTCATATCAGTGGTCATAATTTCATTATTATGGTAAGAGGCAATTATAGGCATACTCTCAAGCTTGCATTGAAAATTAAGATGCTTAGGATATTGATCTATGCAGCAAGATACATTATACCTATCACATAATCCATGGCCAATTACATTTAATGCTTCCATTATAAACCTTTTTTGATCAACATTAATTGATCCAACCATAGGGGGTTGCATAAGTACGTGACTCATACATTCCACGAACATAACAAATGAACTAATTTTTTTGTGTTTTTCAAATAAGGAGAGTATAAACTGATACATAACTAAAAGTAAAGCTAATGAGAAACTCACAACCAAACAAGTTTAAAGGAACCTCCCCAAGCTTAGATGATTGTAAGATATAAAACAAGATAAAATAAATCTAAAGTCTAGTGCACACAAGAATAGAAACTTAAGCGCTACGCTCCCCGGCAACGGCGCCAGAAAAGTACTTGATAACCCCCAAGAGCAGGGGATCACTGTAGCACCTCTCAATGTGGAAGTAGGGTATCGATCCGCAGGAGCAAGAAGGAAAAGTTATCTATTCCCTACAACTAAAGTGTCACAAGTTTTAGTTGATTATGCACTAAACAAGTTTAAAGAACAAGATGGTTGATTTAATGGATGGAAGTTTAATGTAACAAAACAAGAATGTAAAAGTGTCCCAATCCTCTTCAATGCAAGAGGACAAGACAAAGGTTTTCTCTTATAGGAACAATGGACATGGGTTCATGGGTTCACTCAATCCTCTCTCCCATCTATGGTGATTATCATGTTATAGATAAAAAGTACACACAATTGTCATGCTTTAATGGTAAACTTCTATGACGGCTACATGTCCTAAAACACATAGTTGAAAGAAAATAATCATTTGTGTTGCTAGGTCACCCTCGTAAGGCTAGCGTGGTTTGTTGTCACTCCCACATCATACTTCTTCCTTTTTACCCCCAGATAAAGGATGTTGGGCTGTATTGTGTCACTCAATACATATGCCGTTGTCACATCGGCCATCCCGTACCTACATACATCATACTTCATAATGGACAATATTCTAAACACTAGTGCAATGATTCATATTTCGTGTGCATGACCACATCTCTCTCATCTATCTACACTTGGTGGTGTCAATCACCTCATGACATGGATAAACAAGGCATTATGCATAAATCGAACCATCACATGCATCATAGAATATCTCCAAAGTATGACAAGTCATAAAAGATCCAACACAACGGTAAATGCATAACAAATATCATCTCATACCACAATATCCACCATAGGAATTACATAGATAGATCCATACTTATGCAAGGCACATCATATGGACTTCAACAATGATCATACATAGAGAGATTAGATCAAGTTACCACCACAAACCCAAAGTCCAGGGGGTGGACTACTCCCCCTTCATCATGGTGATGATGGTGGAGATGTTGGAGAAGATGGAGACCACCCCGGCAGCGCCCCGCCGGAGTTTTCCCCCTCCAATCTGCAGCTCCAGGTCTTCTGTTTCGTGGTTTTGTGTTTCTGCGGCGCTCCCTTCCGAAAGCCGTCGGGGGACTATTTTTATAGTCGTTTTTAGGTCAAGACGAAGGCACGGGGACGAAGATCGACGGCATCGGAGGCTCGAGGCCCAGGATAGGGGGTCCCACGCGGCCAAGGAATCTGGCCGCGTGGGCCCACCTCTTTTGGCCCTCGGGTTTCCATTTTTTCGCTTCCTTCGCTCCTACGCTTTGTTCCTTCCAAAAAATGATCCCCGCAAAATATTAGGTCATTTGGACGTCGTTTGGGTCCCTGAAACATCAAAATATAGAAAATAGGGTTTTCTGCCAGTGCAGGGTTAATTCCAGAAAAATAGGGAAACTGTGAAATATTCCCAAAATCAATATAAAACAATGATATAACCCTTATATGATGCAAATATGATTGAAATATAAGTAATATAATGCAAAGTTCATGTATGCATTTTACATGCATCAGGTGCTACTTGCGGAGTTCGTAACTCCAGACGACTCGTTGGCGTTGTTGTTCAGTCCCAGAGCAGCGAATCCGGACTCCATGAGCTCGGTCAGCTTCTCTAGTTTGCTTTCCATGCGGACGAAGGACGCATCTGTGTTCTCCTGCTGCAGATCCATGCGACGGCCCAGGTGCAGGACCTCGCGCGGAATATTCGCCTGAATCCTCTTCTCCTCTTCCTCATCTGCCGCGACTGCAAGCGCGGCTGCGTCGATGTTCTCCGATTCATTGTCCTTCTCACGAGATCTCGACCTGCCTCTCATCGCGAAGTGAAGAGATCGTCGCGGAGGAATTTTACCACTAGATCGATGTGACTAGGAACCTCGCTGTGATCTGCTTGCCGAATTCCGTGGGGAAAGGCAAGAACTTGTGTGGATCTTGGGTAGTGGGGGTTTGGGAAGGGAGGGGCAGAACCAACTGCTCTGATACCACCGTGTCAGGACCCAGGGCCGCGGACATCTCGATCGAAGGAGGAAGAAGGTGGAGCTCTCGTGGCTCAGATCTACAGCTAATACATGGAAGGAAAGAAAGGAAGTGCAGGAAACTAAATTAGGGTTTATAGATAGCGTGCCTCCCAACCAACCCACTCCTGCCCTTTTATATCGAAAAGGCAGGACCACGCTTAGTAGCTTACATGATTAGGCATAGTTCGCCATTACACGAAATAGAGCGCATTAAGGCGCGGAATTAAGCAAAGCACTGTTGATTTGAATCTCGAGCGATTTGGACCGTCGGATGCAGCCGAAGCGGTATGAGCAATTCTGGTCTGTTGGATAACTGACGGAGCGGAGGCTGCAACGACACCTTCGTCTTCAGAGTTCGGCGGGTCCTGACAATGGGCTTGCCGAGGTGGGCCTCGCGGACGTCGAGATGGCAGCCCAGCCTGTAAGTGGGAAGGCCCACGGCTGTCCATCAACTTGCCGCTCGTGGCCATTTAATTAAGCGGAACTACGTTTTTTCCCCACTAATTCCTGCCTAGTGCCGCGGCGTCCGTCGAGCCCAATTAAACCCGCCAAACAGCTACACCGCGCCTTGGCTGATGGTCGATCGTTGTCCCGCCGCCGGCCTTCATCCCTTGGCTGCTACACCTGCGCTCCCAGAAACCCCAATCAGTCTCCGACGCAGCAGGCGTTGCGGCCGTCTGCACCTCCTCTGCCGACGGTGGTCATGGAGGCGGCGGCGCTCCGCCTCCGGACGTCCTGGCGGTGGCCGGCGAGCTGGCCATCCTCGAGGGCCGGTTCGTCGCACAGCTACACCCGGTCACCCGTCACCGTCGCCAACGAGAGCTGGGCCAATCCTGTAGGATGCAAGGGCAGGGCATGACATAGTCTGCTGGCAGCGCGCTCAAGATGTGGCAACACACGGGGAGGATCTTTCTGGCCCACACCTGTACGCCGGTGCCGCCATCGCCGTATTTTGTCAGTTTGGGTCTTGAGGAGGGAGAAGGAAAGTGGGGATTGGATCGGTTTCTTTTCTTCTTTTTGAGAACGAACGGATTATTTGGTGAGAGAGGGCAGGACTACAGGAGAGAATAATCGGGCTTAATCAGGTAGGTGGTTAGCCGTGGCTGCCCAACAATTAACACATTCTGTATATGGGTGTCCACGGTCTCGATTAAGTGGGGTCGGGTTTGGGACGCCGTGGACAGCCCGTGTCCAGTTACAGCCTGAATGGCAGCCGACGCGGCGGTAGCACTTGGAGAAGAGGAGGAAGCCTTGGATGTGGGCGTGCGCCCGGAGCACGAAGGCCAACCTGACGGGAACCACCGGAGAACGGCCAAGGCAGCCGTTGTTAGGCTTGCTGTGTGCAGGTCGCCACCCGTGCCGTAGAGCAGGACCTGCTTCCTACCAGGGACACCGTCACCACGCGCCTGGTGGAATTCCTCTAGCCGCAGTATAGTGTGCACGACGCGACGCTCGTCATAGATGGCCCGGATGTGTGGAGAGAAGTGTAGTAGAGCACCACGCAGCGGTCAATCTCGTTGGCGGCGGGCGGCGCCTGGAGGGCGCCTGTGCCTTGTTCGGCGGCCGCGGTGTGTTTGAAGGAGGGCTTGGAGATCTTTGAGCGAGGGAGAGCAGAAGGAGATGTGCGACGTGGCGGCGGTGACCCAGTCCGCTCGACGGCAATTATTTACTAGCACTGCGAGAGAGAGGAGGGAACGGGGATGTTGACCAGGAAGATAAGGTTCGCATGCATAACAAACCGTGAGTAGATGAGGGCATGAGGCCACATGCATCACAAATCTAACAACACGTAGTTAACAAATCTAACAACGTGAGGAGAGATTGACGGAAAGGTTGTTGGTCGTGGTTCCGAAAGAGTTGTGGGTGGCATTTTCTCTGTAATTAGGATGAAGTGTGACACCACGAGGAGGTGTGACACCACCAACTCAGTTTTAATAGTAAAGATATATACTCCATATGACTAGTTTTTTGTCCAAAAAATTGGGTATGCATTTGAATACCCTTAAATTGAAGTGGGCCCGCCCCTGAGAGAAAGGGGAGGAGGAGAGAAGCAGGGTTTACACATGTGGGTGAGTCGTGCCGGCGGACACGGATCAACGAGCGGATCTTGCCTAGGAAGAGGACAGAAGGATGCGCCTTGAAAATAGCTCTGGCATGTATGCTCTGAATGGCCCCTCCGTCAGCTTAGCACCACGGTCGAGGAGATAGATTTTGTATCCTGCATGCTAACTGTGTTTTTTTTGAAAGCGTGAGAATCCCCCGCTATCTAGATAGTTATCATGTTTTTAATATCCAACCCATACTCTTGTATGCATCTGTTTTCCATTATCTCTATCCTGAAAATCTGTATGGTTAAGAATTTATCCTCATATATGTTGACATTGATTTTACATCAGCATGCTCCTAAATGCCTATCTCATGTATGTTGATTATGTTTGTGCATGTCACTAGTGCCCTGTAGTTGGTTGAAGAAAAGCATACTTACATTCTCATGATTAAGATCCTCCTCCATTTATTTCAGTCAACTCCTTTTGAGTACATGTCCTGACTGTGAGTCCTTTTTTTCGAGCATGCTACCTTTTGTATATATATTATTCACTTGAACCATGCACTCATCATCTTAGTACTCATCGGTACATTGAAACACATGTCTATCTCTGAGAATTATCTGAGGACTCATGTCGTTCATATCTGTTTCTATTTACTTGCCATCAATCATATCGCATAAATATCAGTAATTATTCCAATCATGCATCTCTCAGTTTATCATATATGTGCTTGAAGTTTATATTTTTTGTGTCATTCTGAAAGGACATGGATGTCGTCTATAGGGGGTGTGTGTGAATAGGCGATTTAAAATTATTACGGTTTAGGCTTGAATAAATGCGGAATAAAACTAGCATTTAATTTATCAAGCACGAAACCTAAACAAGCTAGGTTTATCTATGTGCACCAACAACTTATGCTAAGCAAGGTAAACAACTAAGTGATAGCAAGATATATAACTTCAAGCTCGATAGCTATCTCAAAGTAAATTACATAAGTAGGAGCCCACGCCTCATTTGGTCTCCTTCAAGTCCAAGTCTTGTCATTCCGTAAGAATGACGTGGCCAAAAATTGCTTCTGCGTTTGATTTCACGAAGTTTACTGAAACTACAAAATATGAGAAGAATAATGTTTGCATGCTTCCCGGAGTTATAAACCAATGTGGGGGGGGGGGGGGGGGGGGTTCGAGACATCTCATAAATTATTTAAAAACATTGGTGGTGACTACTAATATCATGCTTGTGAGATATCAACCTAATAAATTTCAAAGTTCATAAATACGTTACTTAGAAATCAACCATCGTGTCATATGTCTGTTACCATGGCCATAAATGAATACCCACATGATACGTCCAAACGTATCAATATTTTTGATTGATCCATGCTATTATTATATCAATGCTACATGCTTTTGCTATGTTTTTATATCAATTTACATTATTTTTTATCGACTAAACTATGCCCGCCCTGCGCTAGAGTTTTCGGTTGAGGATTTCAGCGCCGAGGAGGCTTGGCGTTGACATGTACAAGGTCGGCGACATTAGGATTGGCACCGAACCGAGGGGCCATATTTTAAAAATAGCTTCACATAGGGGCAGCACTAGTTTAAGGGTAAGGTTTGGCAAAAAAACACTCCACAACATAGTAGGAGACCCATCCGTCTTGAACAAAACCGAGGAGCATGTTTTTTTTTTGTTTCTTTCTGTGTATTTCGGATTTGGTTTTGAAAATTGTAGCGATTGTAATCACATCTTTTGAATACTCACAAATTTGTTTTGGTATTTAGAAACTTGTAAAATTTAATTTTGAGGAGTGTTATCCCTAGATAGCCCCTGAAGCGAAGCAAGTAGCTTCAATGCCTCTGAGCTTCGCATCAACAATTAATTTTATCTTTAGTACTAACTAGGTGAATGCACGTGCTTTGACACGGCCGTTTAAAACAATTGTCGTTGTACATACACGTGTATAAACATAAAATGCACAAATATTCAGCCGAGCTCCCGATCAAACGTGCAGCTCCAATTCTTCTCTCCTTTTTTTTTTTTTCAATTTTCAACCTCCATATATTAGGTCAGCAAGCCAACTCATTAAAAACCTTCCAGTCCCCTTAGGTACCCTGGTAAGGAAAAGAGTGCGTCAAAAAACTTGCTGCCTCGAGTTCAAATCATAGTTACATCATTCAGCAAGGGTTGGAGAATAAAACTAGGGGTTCATCGACCCAATTACAAGAATTAGACGAAATAAAGCAGTTCCTAGCTATCTCATGGGCCACCGTATTAGCTTCTCTTCGGCAATGTAAAAACTTGACCCTTCCAATATGCCCTGCATGGATCAAAATGTCCGCATAAATTGCTGTAGCATCGTTCCAGATTCGATCAGTTCCAGAACAAAGGTTTATCACTTCCAGGGCATCCGATTCAGCCTCCAAGTCTGAATATCCAAGGGCACTCGCCATCATCAGGCCATGCTGCATAGCCAAGGCTTCGGCAGAAGATGCCGTTGGCACATGCGGTATGAATGTCGCCGAGGCAGCAATGAATCCACCATATTTATCTCTAATGATTGCTCCTGTCGCACCCGATTTACTCGCCAAATCAAATGCAACATCTACATTCAGCTTAACAGAATTGGACAATGGTTTTTCCCACAGAACCTTCTGGCCGGCTATATGTGGATTTCCTTTAGACGCATTGGCTGTAATGGCTTTGATAGAATTTAGGCAATGCGACTCAGTAGGAATTTGCTCACCATGAGTTTGTCGACGCCGTAACCACCATATATACCAAGCGGCAACTGCTACAATTTCTTGGACGTTTATACGATCGTAGCCAGGGAGCGTATCTTTCTGGGACTTCAGCAGAGCCTCCATGAATTGAGAACCCGAACGATCCGGTATCATATGTGCTAGAACAAGCTCCTCCAGTCCGAGACCCTTCCAAATGCTAGCAGCTCGTGGGCAAGTGAATATCATATGTGACATGTCTTCCGCCCCATTGTTACAGATTGGACAAATATTGTCCGTTTCAATATGCCTGTTCAATAAAATAGCTTTCAGCGGTAAGACACCATGTAACACCCTCCAGCAAAAAATCTTAACTTTCGCCGGCGTATTAAGCTTCCAAAGGATCTTCCAAGTCGGGTTATTAAGGGAAGTTCCAGAAATTAGGGAGCGACATGTTACCCCATTGAACTGGTGCTTCCACTCCACATGATAAGCAGACCGGACTGAAAAGACTCCCGAGTTTGTATAGTGCCAGGATATGAAATCATCAAAAACATTTTGACTGAGTGGAATTTGAAGAATTCTCTGGACATCCAGCGGGTGGAAAATAGACATGATCAACTCAGAATCCCAACTACCGGTTGTTGGATCGATTAAATCCGAGACTCTTCTCAGAATACAATTACCACGGGGAGTTATGATCCGACGATCTGGGTTGGAAGGAATCCAAGGATCCTTCCAAATCTCAATTGCCTCTCCATCACCCACACGCCAGATATACCCGCGCTTGAAAGTCTGAATCCCAGCAACTAAACTTTGCCATGTAAACGAAGAACCAGCTTTTGGCCCAGCTTTGAGAATATCACCATCAGGATAATATTTAGCACGCAGAATCTGAGCACACAGGGAATTAGGCTTATCAATCAACCTCCAAACTTGTTTGGCTAGCATAGCAAGATTAAATGAATGTAAATCACGGAAACCCATTCCTCCTTCCTTTTTCGGGAAACATAGTTTCCACCAGGCATACCAGTGCATCTTTTTACCTTGGGCATTGTCACCCCACCAATACTGAGCAATAACATCTGTAATCATTTTACAGATCTTTTTGGGGAGTAAGAAAACTGACATTGCATAAACAGGGATGGCTTGAGCCACAGCTTTGAGGAGAATTTCCTTCCCACCAATAGACAATAATTTCTCCATCCATCCTTTTATCCTTTGAATTACCCTTTCCACAAAATGCATAAAGCAATCGCTACGATCAGCTCCAACCAGCGCCGGAAGCCCCAAGTATTTATCCGAGAGCGCTTCGGTATTAATATTAAGACATTGCAAATATCCACTTTGACATCAACATTGGTATTAGGACTAAAGAAAATGCTAGATTTAGCCACACTCACCAACTGTCCCGAATTAGCACAATAGGTATCTAGAACTTGTTTCAACGAGATTGCATTATTCAAATCCGCTTTCAAGAGAATCAACGAGTCATCAGCAAATAATAGGTGTGATACTGATGGTGCATTTCTGCACACCTTGATCCCTTCAATGCCACCAATCTCCTCCGCGTGTAACAAGCAACTTGATAAACCTTCTGCACATAAAAGAAACAGGTAGGGTGATAGCGGGTCCCCCTGTCTAATACCTCTGGTGGGTTTGAATTCCTCTGTTAATTCCGAGTTGACTCTAATAGAATAGGACACCGACGAAACACACTCCATAATTAGATCAACCCACTGGCTATCAAACTCCAATCTCAACATCATCTGTTTTAAAAAATTCCATTCAACTCTGTCATACGCTTTGTGCATATCCAACTTAACCGCACAAAGTCCAGATTTTCCCTTTCTCTTATTTTTAATCTTGTGGATACACTCATAGGCCACTAAAACATTATCAGTAATGAGCCTTCCCGGAACAAAGGCACTTTGAGTAGGGGCAATAATGTCTGGTAGCAAATTCTTTAATCTAGCTGCCAACATTTTAGAGATAATCTTATAAACCACATTGCAAGAGAAATTGGCCTAAATTGAGTTACCTCTTCCGGGGTATCAACTTTCGGAATTAGCACAACCACTGTCTCATTCCAACCATCAGGAATTTTCTTGTCATTTATTGCTTTTAGAACCGCACCTGTGATCTCATTACCTACTAAATGCCAAAATCTTTTATAAAACAAGGCATGAAGACCATCCGGTCCTGGTGCTTTTAAATCACCAATGCTGTGTACTGCCCTCTTCACATCCTCGGCAGAATAGGGAGCTAAGAGCCTCTCATTCATATCAGTAGTAACTCTCGGAGTCACTTTATCTAGAAACGCCGGATCAACAATCATGTTGTCCGAATTGAAAAGGTTAGTGAAATAATCAAAGATGAGAGGTTTAACTTGATCCGTACCTTCCACGAAATCACCGACGGACTTTTCAACTTTTTTATCATATTTCTATTCCTTCTAGCCGACGCATAATTATGGAAGAAGCTTGTATTTTTATCACCATTTTGAATCCAATTTGCGCGAGAGCGCTGACACCACTTTATCTCCTCCTGTTCTAGCAGATTTTCAATCAACCGAGCCAATTCAAACTTCTTTTGATCTTCATTAGGGTTTAATGGACCTCTCATAAGAATTTCCAGTTCATGTTGGGCCTTTCTCAACCGTTTCCTGGGATTTTGAAGAATTGTTTTATCCCATGCATGCAGCCCATCGTGCATGGCTTTCAGACGGTCAAGCACAGGAATATTATCCGGCAAAGGCGTGTTCCACTTCTCCTCGACAATATCTTTAAACCCCTCTTCTTTAAACCACTTCGCTTCAAATTTGCGTTGGTTCCGCCCCGGAGCATGTGGAGGTGGTAGATAATATTCAGTATCTAGCAACAGAGGACGATGATCCGAATGGTTATACTCAAGATGAAGGACAGCCGCACTAGTATGCATCTGATTCCAAGCCGAGTTAGCCAGCCCTCTATCCAATCTCTCTCTCACACACCTCTATGCCATGTAAAGTTATCTCCCACAAATCCGACATCAACCAACTGACAATCATCCAAGGTGTCCCGGAACACCTTCATATATCTCGCCGGCCGAATCCTGCCACCTTCCTTTTCCGAATCAAATAGTATTTCATTCAGATCTCCCATGATCAACCAAGGAAGAGAATTATTCTGATGAATTGAGCGAATCCTCTCCCAAGTTTTATATTTCTCCTCCCATTTAAATTCTCCATACATGCCCGTAAATCTCCACTCCTTATTAGCCTCCTCAACAATTCGCACATCTATATAACTTGGGCAAGCAAAAATCTGATAAACCTTAACTTCTTTTCTCCAGACCATCAAAATCCCACCTTTCCTACCATCACTTGCTTGAACTATAATAAAATCCATTCCCATTTGCCGACGCAGACAATCGGCAGGGTAACGATCAAGATGTGTTTCCGAGAGGAAGATCACATCAGGTTTATGGCGCCTCAGGACATCCATCAGCGCTCGAATTGCCGCGGCGTTACCCAGACCACGGCAATTCCATACTAAAATCCTCATTGCGACCGGACAGGCTCCTCGCGAGAGCCTGCCGATCCTAGTGAAGAGGAGTCTGCTCCAGTCTTCGATCTCTTGTTCCTGTCTTTCTCAGTTATCATTTTATGTGTTCCCTTCGGATTACCTTCAGATGTTTCCGTGACCAAAGGGCTCAGGCCACCAAATTCTGATCCTCCCTTCCCACCATGTAGATTACACTCAAGGTCCCAATCAGGTTCCTTTTAGAACTCGGGTTGGATACATTCTTATCTTCCATGTTGATATCTGAATTCTTCAGAGGACTAGTAGCCGTGTCCTTCATCTCATCAGTAACCGTACGTCCCTCCACATATGCAAGGGCATTATACCTCCAACTTGTTTGATTAGGGTCTCCCCGGCCACTACTATCCCTTCCTCCTCCTCGAGAGACATTCTCAGTATATCTTCCACCGCGAGGGCCACGACCTCTGCCGCGAGCACCCGCATTCCCTCTCCTAGCCATGTTTCCCAATCCGCTTTCAGCCAGTCCCCCCACTTCAACTGCTCTTCCCCATGTTCACCCGAGCCACACTCCAAATGAGAGTGCCCAATGAAACCACATGCTGCACAAAATCGCGGCATCTTTTCATATTTGACTAGAAAGACTTCCCTCTTGCCGTTCCTGATCATGGAGACCCAGCGCTCAAGCACCTTTCTAACATCCAACTTAACTCTTACTCGAACGAAATTCCCAGCACCCTGAACATCCGTTTGGACCTCAACTACCTTGCCCATCTTCTTCTCCACAAGGTTTGTTAACAGTGCATTTTTTCGATACCCAATGGGAATCTTATGGATTTGTATCCAAGTTGAGAAGTAATTCAGATCCATTGTATCCGTATCAGCTAGGCCATCATACTCTTCAATGCAAACGATTGATTGCCTGAACAACCATGGTCCGCCCTTCTCTACTTTGAGCCAATCACCCAAGCAAAAACATTGGATTGTAAACAGATTACCTTCATATGCTGGAATGTCACATCCCGAGCTGGGCTCCATGCAACCTTCATATGCTGTTCAAAAGTTGAAGGACTGAAAAAGTTGGTGGTATGAACCCTAGCCAGAGCCAGCCACTTGAGGCCTTCCTTCGGTGCCCCTTCTACTTCCTCAAAGACGATGTCATCAAACTCCTCTTCCTCGATTCCAAGGCGCTGCAGCAGATCATCAATGCCCTCAGATTGTTTCTCGTCAGATTCTCCCGGCCAATTTCCAGAATTTGCCGAAGCCGCCATCAGGGACGCAAAGCAAACCCCTATACCTTCGTGAGAAAACGAGATGATCTGGGAACCCTTCAGATCCCACGAGCACACCTTAAACCACCCGAGAAGGGTGGTCTCGATTCCTATTCGCGGCAGAACTCCGCTCCGGAACGGATCCGGGGACGGCGAGATGATCTGGGAACCCTTCAGATCCCACGAGCACACCTTAAACCCACCCGAGAAGGGTGGTCTCGATTCCTATTCGCGGCAGAACTCCGCTCCGGAACGGATCCGGGGACGGAGGCAGAAACCCTAGTCGCCTCGGCTGTCGCCAGAGCGCTAGGTCAAACACTTGGCATACATCTCTACCCAATTCTTCTCTCCTACTTAGTGTCCACCTCGACAAACCGCATCCCGCCACAGAGCCACCCGTCGACTAACATGTCGAATGCCATCCTCTGGACTAAGGTGAGTTTCAGCGTGGCTTACAAGATGACATCACCAAACATAAAATGGTACTTGATTGAAAACAAGATTTAAGGTAATTCTAGTTTCTCAACCATCACCGGCATAAATTTTCAATAGTATCCGCAAACATAATTAACGGATTAAATGCCCAACGATTCCGGTGTTATATTAGATTCACCTTCACCACCTTCATAATGAAGATAATACCTTATGATGGCGAACTATAAAATATAGGGGAAAATTAAGAGCGTGTTGCAGTAATTAGTGTGAGCTGTCAACTTCAAATCGATTCAGTAGTGTAGCAGTAGATGGCCTAGATCAGCCACTGAATTGTGGTGCCAACAAGCACCCATGGGTGGACTGTGTTTGTAAGACTAGTTTTTGAAACGATGTTTGTAAGACTAGTTATACTTCAGTATATAAGCACCTTCCATCACCACCTACGTACACATAAGCATCAAGAAACTAGCAAGAGAGCCTGAGCTCAGGAACACTGATTCAATTGCGGGGCCATCAAAGATCACAAACTGCAATAGAAAAACAGCTCAACAAAACACATCACATACACGTACAAGTACTGAAGCATTACATAGAGAATCTCTGCATGATGTTCACATGTCAGAGCATTCGAAAAATACGGCAGTAAGTAGCCACCAAAAAGGTACCAGTACGTCAAAATGAGGTATCAACAGGTTAAAACAGAACATTCCTTAGCCTAATAGGATGCAAGAGAGAATGCGGATGATTTCAGAGATTCCTAAAGTACCGAGGTTGGAAATATTACCAGGGCGAATAGTCTTAGTTTTCTACTTTGCTTGGATAGCACAGAATAGTCTTAGTTTCCTACTTTGCTGGATTGCACAGAACTTCTACGCAGTAGCACCTATTTGCTTGGGACCATTGAAGCGGCCAGACCTCCCATTCCCGTTACCATTCCCATTTGGGACAGGCCGTGCCTGATGGTATCCATTCCCATTCGGGCGGTAGTAGTCATCCCCATTCTGACGGAAGCCGTCCCTGTTCTGGTGGTATCCATCCCCATTCTGGTTGTAGCCGTCCCTGCTCTGACGGTACCCGTCCCTGTTCTGGTTGTAACCGTCTCTGTTGTGGCGGTAGCCATCTCGGTTCTGGTGGTAGCCGTCCCTGTTCGGACTGTAGCCGTTCCTGTTCTGACGGTACTCGTTCCCGTTCTGACGGTTATCGTTCCCCTGCGGTCCTCGACCACGGCCTGAGTACTCATTCTGATTTCTGGGTTCATTCCTCATGGTATTGCCATCACGGTAGTTACCATTGTTCACGAAGCGTCCTCTGAAGTTTTCACCATCACGGTAGTTATTATTGTTCACAAAGCTCGCTCCCTGACCCCTGAAGTTGTCGCCATCACGGTAGTTGCCATTGTTCACGAAACCTGCTCCCTGTCCCTTGAAGTTGCCACCATAACCTCCTCTGCCTGGCAGGACCCGATTGTCCCGAGCATTGCCATTGTTGTTGCTATGGGTGACATTATTAATAACTGAAAGTTTTTAGGAGAATTAACAACTGAAAGTTAAAACATAGAGAGGCAGCTGGAATATATCAAGGCTTAAACAGCGAACAGGTGACTTGAAACGACTGACTAAACTAAAACAAATATGTAATGATGCAGCAATCTCTGTCACTTCATCAATTATCAGCAACATAAAGTGTTAGTGATGAAAGGGAAAACAAATTGCAATTCAGTTAAGGACTACTTTTTCAGATGGAGAGTAAGGACTAGAAGGCACATGCATGTTTACAATTACTGGTGGTATACCTGGGCAAGCGGGACTAAAACTATGGAAGAAAGTGTTCTGTTTTAGTTGTGTATATGATGTGCAGATCATAATGATTTCTCACCTCGTTTTGGGGTTCGTTTCTCCTCAACATAAGACACATACGAGCCAAAGCGAATTTTTGCTGTCTAAAAATGAAAACAAGTATTAGTTATATAGGTCTGGCAACATCTTGCAGATACTGAAATGTACGATCTACAAGTAGGCCAAGTCACAATTAGCCCGCACTAATTTACACAGTGGACCTAAATGTGCTACATCTAATTAAGTCGCCAAATCGACTCAACAGAGCTTTCTTAGACTGCAATGCTAGTGCTAGTAAAACTGAAACAAAATTCAGCAGCATAGCAAAATATTGAAATTGTAAGTATTACTACAGGCTAGACAAACATCTACGAGAACAAACCTCAATTGCAGCATACATGGATTGTTGAGACTCAAATTCAACGAAGCCAAAGCAGAACCCATCAACCTGCAAAACCATCATAAGAATGTCAGCAAGTATATGATTATGGAAACAAGCCTGCATTCATAGAATATTAACTAACCTGACGATGTACAACTTGTATACCACGAGGCTTGATAGCACCAAACTTCCTGAACTCGGCCTCAACAATTTCGACAGTTGCATCGTAAGGCAAGTTCTTCACAAAGATTGAATACCCATGGTCTAACGAACAGGTAGTGTTATACTTCAGTAGAGTGAAGGTCCGTACTTCAGTTTTGTTTACAAAAATATGGAGGGAGCACTAACCATCAGAAACATTTTTTTTCATTTAGAGGCGTAGTATCAGCTACATGGGTAGTTTTTGCAGGAACAGACGAAGATTTCTCCACATTTTCAGCTCTCTTTACTGGAGGCTTTGGTATAGGTTTGGGCTTGCTAATGGGTGCAGGCTGTGTGCTCACATTCTTGGTCTTGACCTATCGTCATAGAAGCCAGTAGGCAAAGCATGAAACAACAAGTTAATTATTCTTCGATATTCAGAACTACTCAATTCAGGCAGTAAAATAAGCGGGGAAACTGCAGAAAAACAAGAGAAAACTTACAATCGATGCATAAGACTTTTTGACAACATCCTTGTGAGCTGAAGCAGGAGGAGCAGGGGCTGCCTCAGGTATCTTAATATCACCATTCTTAATCGGAGAATTTTCATTTCCAATTGAATGTATGACTTTGTCCTTGACAGAAATACTCTCTACAGATGGATCCATGACTTCATCATACACGGAAATATTCTCTACAGGTGGAATAATAACTTCAACATCCGCATAAGTAGTCTCTGCATATGGATTTATGACTTCACCGTTGACAGACATATCATCTCTGCAGATGGAGCTCTGGGTCCATGGCCTCGCTGACAGATGTTTCTGATAAAATATTGAAATGTCAGCAACATATGAAGGAAATGTTTCGAAGATGAAATTCCAATACCTGGCTCAGCTGGAAAGTGGGCAATCTGAGTGTTTCCATTAGAATGGTCAACTAGCGCTTCATTTGTCCCAGTGGATGGCATCTCCAGCGCATATCGAAGCACATCATTCAAAACAAAATAGCCTCCATTTTCTTGTGGAGCAAGGAAAAATGACTGACTAAATCTATGCTTCGCAGTATCAGGCATAGTAAAAATTCCAGTAACCACAATGAGCACACCACCCGCAAGGGATGACTGAGAATCTATATTCTCTAACTCTATCGAACAGTCCTTCAGTTCTGTAGATAAGAAGTATTCATTGATAGCCTGGTCCAGCATGAGAAACAAATCAGTTATAACAAATCATGAGACTAGACATGTGACCTTGCTTAATTGATTACATGGCATATTAACCGAGAGAAGTGTTGGAAAGACTATACTATGAGAAAATGATATTACATAGATGATAAATAATAAGATATACCTACAGAATATACAGGCATGCACATTCTTTATCTAATCGATGTTCATCAATCAGATCTGATCAATAAGTATGGCCTATAGATTGGATCAAATGCCTAATACCACAACTTCTACTTCTACTACTACTACCTGCCCAGTTTACAACCAAAAACCACTCTACATCGGAGACCACAAGCTAGAACATGCAGAAGTAGTATGCAGTTGTGAATTACCATGCCAAAGCAGCCTGATGTGCTCAACATAATAGCAAAACGTATGACCAAATGGCAGATGTCCTCAAGGTATTTTAATTCTAGGTGACAAATGGGTAGAAGTGAAGTGTACAGCACGGACGAAAACAAAGCTCTATTTTTTTAAAATGAGTGAATAGGTGCGCACAGACTCCTGGTGTCCCCCTAATCACGTTCAATGTATACATCTTAAGCATAATAGTAATATCATGGAATGCTGCTGCTGTGCTGCAGAGAACTTACATTTATAGTTGTTACAGATGTAAATGCACCATCAGAATCTGCTCGACCAAGAGTACATCATGATAGAACATGTGGACACGTTCTGGTGACTTATTCAGAATTCTGTAGTATTGTTGAGCAAATGCATTCCCAATCTGTAAACAAGACCAATCACATCTAACAATACTGCTATTATTTGCAGATTAATAAAAAACTAATGAAGAGAAAAATTACCACATTCGGATGATGAGAAGCCAAGGAATTCCCACCTTGCGTAGTCATTGCTGTACCAGATATAACACTCATTAGTATCTAACGTTGTGAGGTGAATGAATATTGTGAGACTATCGAGCAGCGAAGCATTTGAAAAGCAATATTTAATCAGAAATATTCACAGTTATGTTGTTGCGGGAAAACCAATTGTTGCTACAAACAAATATAGAGTACTTGGCTGAGAAACCATCTACAAGGTCCTTAGTTTTCAAATACCCAAACCATTGGCAAACAACAATCAGCAGCTCAGCAGCACAATGGTCCTTGTCCATCAATATTGCATCCATGCTGTATTATCGGCACAACTTACATAGCACAAATGACAATAACTATCATATTGAGTAAGATGAATACAGCAACGGCACATCTCATGATCCAACATGATGCCCCACAACTAACAAGGGGGAAAGGTTGAAATTTCAGAACTGAAACAGTAAGGTAGCTAACAAAATGAACAAGCTACACATCAAACCATCTACCACATATGAAGCACGTAAGCCTGCCACAATGCAACAAAAAAAAAATGCCCCACAAGACAAAAGCAATACTAAATATTTGCAGCTAGTTCCCAGTGGCAACTGAAACACTCCCACCAAAATTCTGAAACCAGACAAGACTCATAGGCTACCTATCTAATGGCCTCAGCACAAAATCGTACCATATTTGCACAACTAAGATATCCAGACACTCCAAACCAGACATCGGCTAGCATTATCTATACAAAATAAAGATCATAATTTCACACAAAAAACAGTATTACGTAAACCCCAGCCAGCAATTCATACAATACGTCAAATCTTTCAATAAAAGGAGGCCCTTTCGACCACACAATCAAGCAGATACGCCACACGAAAGCTAGCTCGCGACCCTATGAGACCAATTTATCCAACAAAACCACCCAGCAAAAATAACCAGCGGGAATTTACAGACGACGGAAATTTGGACCTGAATCTGCCGAGAACTCGCAGCATTACCCCCGCCCCGAACTCGGTCCCCCGCATCTCAACGAAACCCGCAGCGTCTCACGAACCCCCGCCACGACGAGGACGAACGCGCGCCGGGCGAACCAAAATCGACCGCGCAAAACGTGGAAAAGAGTAGAGATTGAGGCCGCGCGGGGAGAGGAATACTACCTTCCGAGCCGAGCAGGGGTCGACGGCCGCCGCCGCCGACGGCCACGGGAGTGGGGACAAACCCTAGCGGAGCGACGAGTGGGGGGAGGCGGAGCAGTTGGGGCTCGGTCGAGGAGGCGGAGCGAGAGAGGAGATGGAAGGAATGGAGGCGCAGGGGGTTTATAACGGGAAGGGTTTGGCGTGGTGAACTGTGTCACTGGCTTGTGGGCCCTCACTCGGAAGCTTACGGTCGGACCCGCTCCCTGGCTCGGCCTTCGACGGTCCGACCCACGAGTCTCTGTAACGATCCCGACGATTCGTCTTTTATTTTATTTTCTTTGAAACCCTTGCCTCTTGACGGCGGCGCGGCGCGGCGACCCACTCCCTCTTGACGGCGGCGCGGCGGCCCTCCACCTCCGACGTCGCCCTGACCCTCCGCGTGCTAGCAGCCGCTTCTCCGCCACCAAACTCCGTACGTACTCTTCTTCTCCTGACCTAGCTCGTGCCCTGGCGTACCCCAGCCCCAGTCCGCCGCCGCCGCCGCCGTAGCTTAGCATCGCCGCCGATGCCTCACACCTCTCACGTGCTTCGCCGACTCTGCCGCTCCGTTATGTATCATCGCGGCATCGTGTCCCTGCTGTCTCCACTCCGTCAGCAGCATTGGAGGATCCACATTGGTCTATGTGGTAATGAGATTTTAGTCATCCAGTAATTGCTTAAATCAAAACCATTAACATCCACGAATTTTGGGCATCTTGGATCTGCTACTGTACAGAGGCTGCATCATGCGAACTTGCAACTATTATAAGCTAGGAAATTTGTGGATTTGTATTGTGTAACTTGTTTGTGCATGTGCGGTCTGCACAACGTAGCAACCCCAATTGTAGATCATCAAAGCATTGTGTAATGTCTTGGTGTTATTCGCAGGCTTGTTCCTGCGGTCAGTATGAGCTTGATATCCCAGGACTTGCTCCAGAAGCGCCACGCGGAGTGATGATGATAGTTATGAGGGCATTGGTTCCCCCATTCCTTTGGATGCAGAAGTTGGTAAGGAAGCCAAGCCAGGCATCACAATAAGGACCTGAAGAAAAAGAGGGTTCAGGGAATCACAATATGGATTGGAAGAAAAAGAAGGTGATGGCCTTGGAAGTCAAGCAGAACCAAGAGGCCGAGGAGATGAGACGGCTGGAGAGTTCACTATTTGGTGCGATCTATGCGCCATTGGAGTTTGGCACTGTGGCTGTTGGCGTCGGCTCGTGACCAGGATGGTCCTTTGTTCTTCATGGATCGTCTGCCGTTATGGTGAGGATGACTTGCCTGTTTATGAGAACGATTCAGGCAGTGAAGTTGATGAAGATGAGATGATCAATAAGGGCATGAAGCCTGCCTGGGTGGATGACGAGGAGAAGAGGACTGAGGTAAACATTTTAAAGGTGGCATGGTTGGAAAGGAGGCTGATGAGCATGTGATCTCAGTTGCGTGGTCACCATGCCAAGTTAAAACCCCTTCACTCGCTGGGCAGACATGGACCGTAAAGCTGCTCTCCCGAGGAGTCTGATGATGAATCCGATGAAAACGGTTCGAGTCGACAATAGTTTCGGAACAATCGTGAGCTTGTTGTCAAAGTACCTACTAAGCTCCTACCTGGCATGTTAGACTTCTCAAGGCTTGTTGATGCTAATGCGCACGAGCCATCCAGTGGTCCTCTCAATTCAGCGCAGTTTCATAGGAATGGGCAGCTGATGCTTGCTGCTGCCTGGAAAACATCTGAGATTTTTCCACATTGACGGGGAGAAGAAGCCCCAAGATTCAGAGCATATTATCGATGATTGTCCGATTCACAGGCATCTTTTCTACCTGAGATTAGAAAA